>CAMXCT020000123.1:7500-10000 GCA_947184155.2 Cladocopium goreaui | reverse complement strand
CGCATACGTATACGCTATATATATATACATATGTATGTACTTGGTTTATGTACACACATTTCATCACCCAGAACATGGGAATCGATTAGCATTGGAACCACATGATAGTCACATGTTTGGGGTCCGGATCTGGGTTTTGAAGAGAGTTTTACTGTATCACTATCAATTGTTAGGAATTTGTCTATCTGGGAGGTACCCTTACCCAAGATTCCCATGATTAAAAATTGGCTTCAGTGAATTGATCAGCGGGGCGTCAGCATGCGTCAGCCCTCGAAACATGCTCTGTTGATTACAACAATACCCCCTAAAGATCGGACTGCGAGAAGATCCAATGATTTCTACCAAGTTTCTGGAGGTGTTGGGGTCAAGAGATGAAAATTACGCAGCACGGCCAGAAATTCAATGCTTACATCATCGAAGGAAGTTTAGAAGTGAAACTTCCGACAGTATGGAGAGATGAAAATGCAGAGGTGGGAAGAGTCAGCGAAGAGAAGAGAAGAAGCAAGAAGATCAGAGAAGAGAAAGAGTCAGAAGATAAGATGCAGGTGCGAAAAGGTAGGAAAGTCGCGAAACACTGTGTTTTTCCAATGATTTGAGGCTCCGGAGGGTCGAAAAGTAGGCTCGCTAAAGCGGCGGCTGCGGAGCCAGCTGGCCAGATGAGAGATGAAAAATTGCACGCCGCTGTGGCGCGAAGCACATTTCTAAGTCAAAATGTACAAAACACCTCAGCTCCGGACAACTTTTGGAAGTTGAGATGTCAAAAAAGTGCATGCCGTTGTGGCGCGAAGCACATTTGCAAGTGAAAAAGCTAAAAACACGTCACGTTCGGACCACTTTTGGAAGTTGAGATGTCGAAAAAGTGCACGCCGTTGTGGCGCGAAGCACATTTCCAAGTCAAAATGTTAAAGCCACCACATGCTCGGACCACATTTGAAGGTTCAGATGTGGTTTTGCGTGACAGGCGCAAGGGATTCTGCACTTTGCCAAAAGTGAGCACAACGTGAGGGTTTTGTAGCATGTCCAAAAACGATGGCAGGTGTGGGACATTTGAAGAGGATCTGGAAAGATGCATATTGCGTGCCAGGCGCAGTACAAAAGACATGTTCATCAGAGATGTTAGGAGGTCAGGGCGCTGATTTCCTGAAAGGGGCCGCATTTTGGAGCCTCAGATCACTCAGATCTTCAGGTTTGCTAGGATGATTTTGCGTGACAGGTGCAACACTTCCTATGACCTGGCATCACTTTTTCGTGGCAGGCGTTGCGCTTTAGACAGATGGAATGGAAAAATCGCAAAACGCTATGGTACGAGGCCGTCAGTTCTGCACTCAGCTTTCCATTTTTGAAGGAAGTCTTGCAGAATTGCTTCGTTCTTTACGTTGTCAACTTGAAGAATTGAGGAAGTCTCGCAGAATAGCTTCGTTTTCAAACTTGCAGATAGATAGATAGATAGATAGATAGATAGATAGATAGATAGATAGATACGCAGATGGATAAACAGAAAAACAAATAGATAAACATATATATATATATATAGATAGACAATTGCAACTGCACTACACCACATGACAACTACAACTTCAACTACAACTACACTTCAACTACAAGAACTACAGCTACAACCACAACTACAACTTCAACTACACTTCAACTTCAACTGCAAGTACTACAACTACAACTACAATTACAAGTGCCACTGCAACTACAACTGCAGCAACTACTACAACTACGCTACAACTGCAACTGCAGCTAGGACTGCAACTGCAAATACAGCTGCAACTACAACTACCACTAGAACTAGAACTAGAAGTACAACTACAACTACAACTATAACTACACTTCAACTACAACTACAGTTTCGACTACAACTACAACTCCTACAACTATTGCAACTACTACAATTACTACAACTAAGACAATTACAACTTCAACTGCATTTCAACTACACTACCACTACAACTTCAACTACAAGCACAACTACAACATGACAACTTCAACAACATGAACCCCGCTGCAACTACAACTACAACTACAACTACAACTACAACTGCAACAACTGCACTACACCACACTACACCCAGGAGTTGTGAGTGAGGTGACCACTGCAACCATTGCAACCACTCCAAAAGCACAACTCCAACCACCTTTCGGTCCATCAGTGGATTCGCTCTGCCATCCATGCATCACAACAACTGACCTCTCCTACAGTGTCCTATACTTGAAACTTCCGCCACCGCCTTGTGTGGTACTAATGGTAGCGTTTACATTGAGGATCACCCCCAACAGAACCCAAAAGAAACATCAGGTAGGCTGTTTGAGAAAAGGTTGATTTGGGGTTCAGTAAGGGCTACCTACCAGTGATCTAACTTAGGGTATGATATGTGATTGGCCCATGACAGATGTTACTAGTCCCTTTGCTGTATGAATTTGCTGCAGTCATGACTCGTAACTCAGGCAGGAAGACAAATTCATCGCTTCCCCCCGATATCCAGAAACCAAGGTG
>CAMXCT020000123.1:0-2500 GCA_947184155.2 Cladocopium goreaui | reverse complement strand
GCTGGGAAATCGGTAATCCCGAAGTAGATGGGTATTGACATGCGAAGGTCTTGAAGGAAATGTCTGTTCCCCCCCCCAGCAAACCATATTTGATTACCAGAGGGTCAAACAAACACTTGCCAAACCAGAAAGGGCATATACACTGGGGATATCATGAGATATTTGATGGGGACATGGAGATTAAAATGGGATTGGTTGATTGGAAAATCGTCAGGAACCCCTTTGGGAATCATGTAATCTACCGGCAACCTGGCAAGGGAAAATCAGCCAACAAAACCAACGAAATATCCATCTAAAAAGATTGTTTTCCATGGTTTTCCCATGAAACATGTTTCGGTTTGGAATATGATTTTGGGATCGGAATTTGGGGTGATGATTTCCCGGGAAAACCAAAGTTCAACCGCCAACTGGACATCAATTGATTTAAGGTTGACACTATTTGGCAATGATAGCAAGTTCAACCCCTGAAATGGACATGGAAGATTATTTTGATGATTTTGGGTGGTGGACAATTGCAATTTTGGAGTTTCAGATGATTTTTTTGTGTTTCACAGGATTGCTCGGAGATGCCACCTTTGTAGCTCGCATCAGTGACGGGGTGTCATGGTCAAAGCCTTAAGACGTAGCGAACCGAGGGCTATCGATTTTGTGACCGTGGCAGGGTGCCGGGGATTAGAACTTTTGAAGTTTCCCGTGGCCCGTATCTATACAGTTTGTCTCTTCAGTACTGTTTTCTACTTCTCCATCTTCAAACGGACAATGGGCCTCCAACCCGCTAATATTAAACACCCCCTAAATGGTAAATTATGTATATAATTATATATATATATATATCATATAATTATGTGGAAATTCCCTGCAAAACCATGGGGGATTTTTTTTTGGATGTGCAGTCAGCTAGTGGTTACGTGTCTTGATGGTTTGGAACTCTGCCATGGGGCGAAATGGCCAGGTTCGATCCTTGACCCCAGACTCGCAAGGCGTAAAACAGATGGGGGTGGCATGAGCTGGAGCCAGCTAGCTAGCTACCAGTTGAGTTTCCCAAGCACATGACATTTTTGTTGTAGTATATACCCTCTGGTTATGACTAACATAGCCATGGAAAATCACCATGAAATTAATAGGTAAACCATCTATTTCTATGGCTCATCGATACCATGGCAAACTGTTCGTCATAACCAGATGGTAAGTTGTTTGAAGGGTCAAGACTCCAGCAGCTAAGAGGTCATGAAAGCCCAGTCGTAAATGGTAAGGTTGACCTTCTTGCGAAAAAAGGCCTTGAGATGTGAAAAAGTCTAGCACAGGCAGAAAAACACGTCTGTGTTTTTTCCTTGGTCGCTACAAAACAATCATTCCAGCATTGCCTACACACAAATGATATATATCAAATGATGACAGATGCGTCGTCTAGAGTCTAGAGCGAGAAATTGAGATGTTTTTCATTGGTAAGGTCTGTGCTCCCACCAATCGCAAATAAAAATTGCCATTTATAGTGAGTTTTCCCATTAAGAATGGTGATTTTCCATAGCTATGTTAGTTTACCAGAGGGTAAATGATTGTCACAAGGGGGAACATCTGTGGTTTCTCTGACAATAGGCTGCAAAATTCCAAGTCGATTCCAAAGATTCCACTTTATCCATCTTTATCACATCCTTTTCCATATATATACATATATACCCTCCGGTTATTTAACATAGCCATGGAAGCCATGGCCCATAGAAATAGATGGTTTACCTATATATTTACCTATTAATTTCATGGTGGATCTTTCCATGGCAAATGTTAGTCATAACCAGATGGTATATATACATATATATATATATATTATTTGCCATTTAAGTGTCATATGTTTTGGCCACATGGCGCAAGCCATGGCCTGCCATGGCTTGCCAACAGTCGTTCCCGTCGTTCGACGGCGAAGGTGTGAGCCTCTTCGCCAAAGTGGTCGAAGTTCGACCGAAGGCGTCCCAGGGTATTTTGACGATGCGATGCCGGGAGCAAACCGGCCAGCAGTTGAGTTCACGAAGCCATGAACACATCCATTATTTATATATATATATATACAATATCTATACCAATAGTCTATATATATAGTTATATGATATATCTTATATAATAATAATAATAATAATAATAATAATAATATATATATATATATATAATAGAATTTATATGATATACCCGGGTATAAGATATAAGAAGTTGTTATATAAGTTCGAGAACTATAGATATAAGTTATATCCATTTATATCCCCCAACAGTTCACCAAGTGATGTGCGCCAACCTATTGAGGGGGCCTCACCCTGTATATATCCGGATCGTTAAGCGCTTTCAGCGGCCAGCGACAGCCGTCCAGTGGGCTTGGGTGAGACGATGACAACTTCTATGAATTCGATGACAAGTTCTGAAACACTGCGTTAACCGCTTGACTGGATTATATATATCCATAATCAATATAATACAATAAAAACATGTATATGTGCAGTTATGTGCATATATA
>CAMXCT020000122.1:280769-301989 GCA_947184155.2 Cladocopium goreaui | reverse complement strand
GAGGATGTTGACGACGAGGATAACGAGGAAGACATCGACGACGGCAGTGAATGTCATGCTGATAGATAATTTTCAATTAATGTGGATCAGTTGAAGCGCAGATGAACTGGGTTTTCTCGGCTTCAAGGGTGGGCACCTTTTTTCAGTGAATTTGCAGCAGCAAAGCAGCGTGCAGCGCAGCGTGAAAGTCGGCACGGCTCAGGCACCAGAGGATTCGAATTACCCTTTGAGTTTGTTATACGCCACATTTCCCGCTGGCAAATTAGACTCCAAACAATACCTGGTTCATGAAGAATAATGTGGTAAAGCAAATCATGAAACATCTTCGGTCTATGGCCTTGGGTCCCAAGTTGGCCTTCGGTATAAGTTCTTCCATGATTCTCCTGCTGCTGAATTCATGTGAAACAAATTGCCAAGATGAGAGTTTACCAGTTCGAAGAAGCAGTTCTAACAAATTAAACTTTACATTAAAAACCCAACTAAATGGTGGTTTCCATCAATGGGGATACCCCCAAATGGATGGATGGTTTATTTCATGGAAAATCCTGTGTTGGATGAAATTGGATGATTTGGGGGTACCCCCATGACTTAGGAAACCAAAGATCCATAAATGGTCATCAAACTGGTAAACCTCTTAAACTTTACATTTAAAATCCAACTATATATATATATACCATCTGGTTATTTAACAGTTTGCCATGGAAAATCACCATGCCATTAATAGGTAAACCATCTATTAATGGGCCATATATAACTTCTGGTTGGAGGCTGTGAGCTACTTGGCGGATCGTCCTCCAGCCGGTGCGCTGCTGTTGAAAGCGGTGAGCACGGCAGGCATCGCTGTTTCCATCACGACATCGCCATGGCAAAAGAGCATGTTTAATGGGACTTAATGGGATTTCAAGGGATTTAATGAAATGTAATGGGATTTCATGGGATTTAATGGGATTTACCCTCTGGTAATCTAACATAGCTATAGAAAATGGATGAAAATGGCCCATTTATGTTTGATTTAGAATATTTTAGAATAATAGCTATGTTAGTTTACCACATTTTCCATGGCAAGGTGTTAGATTGCCAAAGGGTAGCCAGATTTGACAGGGTAAAACCAAACATTTCATGGGATTTCAAGGGATTTCATGGGATGTATTGAGACGTATATATCTGTAAGCAACACCATATACTTGAGTTATAACGGCGTAACAAGCCGACATCACAAGAAATGATAGTTCATACAGGGGTAAGTGTCCCCAAATGGCCGAATCTTTCAAGTTTGTGAAGTTTTGTGATTTACCACATAACCACATTATTTAAAGGAGCCGATTTAACCGTTTGCCCCCATATTTCAACAAGTATTCAACACCAAAATTCTTGAGCAACGGCTCAAATTACCAAACTCTTCGTTAGGATTTTACTTGTTTGTATTTTTTTTTGGGGTTTCACTTTAGGGCAATTTGTCTAGTGGCCATGAAAACTCGGATATCTTGAGATGGAACTAGGATGGGACGTAGTAATTTGAACAACGGGGTCAGTAGTTAGGTTGACGAGAAAATCTTTGGAATCACCAAAGATGGGTGGGTCTCCTCATCTGAAGCTAGCAATTTTGCTGCAACGACTCGCTCCGCACTATCATTAGAAGGATGTCAGTTTAGTTTCTTGGAAGGTATGGCCCAACCAACGTTTTGTTGCTTCACATGGCTTTGTTGTTTTGTAGATTGATATGCCGATTCTTTATTGCTTCGCTCTCGAGTGTTTTTTGGTTAACATTCCATGTCTTGTCGTTTTAGTGCTTCACATCCCATGTGTGGGTAAGGGGGCCGGTATGGTTTAGTGGATAAGACGCATCCCTCATGCGTCAGACCCGAGTTCAATACCCAGGTGCAACACTAGGCGGGCGGGTGGGCCAATACCCCACCCCTGCAGTTAAGGGGATGAGCTAGGGTGTGGTCCGTAAAAAAACACTCACTCCATGTGTAGTTAATCATTTGCTAAGACGCACATTCATTGACATGATATTTGTATGTAACAGATATGATATGTATGTATGTATGTATGTATATATATATATATGTACCGTTGCATGCGTATATATATATATATACATATACGCACAAATGACACACTATTTATACATATATGTATATATATATATGTATTTGTATATGTATTTTTGTATATCTATATGTATATGTATGTGTATTTGTATATGTATATATGTATATATATATATTTACAGATATATATATAGATATATTCACATATATGTCTAGTTGGACCACGGCCTTTATAACCACGGCCTTTATAAGGCCGTGGTGTTTTGTACATATCGGGGGGGTGGGGTGGGGTGGGGTGGGGCATGTAATAACGTTCATGTGAACTTGCGGAGGAAGGGGCATGTAATAACGTTCATGTGAACTTGCGGAGGAAGGACATGCTTGTCTGTGGCTACTGTGTATGAATTCTCTGGAACTTTCCACTCCTGCGTCATGCCACGCTATGTAAGTTCCCTGTAACTTTCCACTCATGCGTCATGCCACGTTACTGTAAGTTCTCTGGAACTTTCCACTCGTACCTCATGCTACGTTACTGTAAGTTCTCTTGAATTTTCCACTCATACATCGTGCTAGGTTACTGTAAGTTCTCTGGAACTTTCCACTCATGCGTCCTGCCACGCTATGTAAGTTCTCTGGAACTTTCCACTCCTACGTCATGCCGCGTTACTGTAAGTTCTCTGGAACTTTCCACTCATGCGTCATGCCACGCTATTGTAAGTTCTCTGGAACTTTCCACTCATACGTCGTGCTATGTTACTGTAAGTTCTCTGGAACTTTCCACTCATGCGTCATGCCACGCTATCGTAAGTTCTCTGGAACCTTCCATGCATACGTCATGCTACGTTACTGTAAGTTCTCTTGAACTTTCCGCTCATACGTCATGCTACGTTACCGTAAGTTCTTTGGAACTTTCCATGCATACGTCATGCTACGCTACTGTAAGTTCTCTTGAACTTTCCACTCATGTGTCATGCTACGTTACACAATATGTGTTCATGCGGTGCTGGCGTTGTACCTTAAACAATCCAGATCCGCAAAGGTTCTTGGAAGAACTCGAAGCGTTGCTGTGACCAACACAGGAATCAAAACATGTCAGGTTGAATATTTTGAGAATTCTCACAAACCCCAAAAATGGTAGTTTCGTCTAGGCGAAATGCTTGTTTTTGAAAATATGCACCAAAATAAGGGGTTAACGGCCTTAAAAACCACATCAAAACATGTCAGGTCGAATTAGTTTGGGAATTCTCAAAAACCTCAAACATGGTAGTTTCGTCTAGGCGAAATGCATGTTTTTGAAAATATGCACCAGAAAAACGAGGTTAACGGCCTTAAAAATCCCATCAAACAAAATCCTATTGGCACCAGCACATCAAAAATCACCCATGATACACCGTTGATCACAAAAGACCCACGGCCTTCTAAAGGCCGTGTTCCTAGTTACACACATATATATATATATTCATTTATATTTACGTATATGTATACATATACATCTAGATATACATGTATACACATACATATATATATATATACACATGTATTTTACATACTATATACTCCCAGAATGAGCATCTGCTGGGCTTTCCCCACGCCCAGCTTTTGCCAGGTGTGGCCTTAGATTCTGCTGCCACGGTGCCGATGTCACAGGAACAGTCCATGGAGACGCTACTGATGTCGCTGGGCAAAATGGGTTGGTAAAAATCCCAGGAAACCCAAGTAGAAAACGGATGAAAACAGATGAAAATGGGGATTACATGGGATTTAGTGGGAGTGAAAGTTAGTAAATGGAAAATAACATAGATTTGGAGTTTACCCAGCATGAATGTAGACAGTGTAACTCATTTTCCAGACGGAAAAACATGAACATGAATTTTCCACGTCTATGTTAGTTTACCCCAATGTATAAGTAGGGTAAGTAGGATGAGTCCAGTTGTAATTGGGGTGTTTTTATCCACTTACTAATTGGGATAGATCACCAGGTGGTCACATTTGTTTTTTTTTTCGAAGGTGGGCCCAGGTGGGCGACTACTGCGAAGGTGCCTTCTCGCCTCAGTGTGCGAAGGTTCGTTTTTGGTGCGACGTCTCGTGGCGCTTCAAAGACTTGGCAGGCCCAGTATTGGGTGAACTTGGAGGATGTTTTGAAAGGCTGAAACGGTTATTTGGTGAGACTGCATTTATTTTCGGATGTGGCGCCTGGTGCTTGTGTGGCATGGGCAGTGCTTCGGATGCTTCGGCTTTGATTTTTCGTGGCAGGCGCAATACTTGACCTTATGTAAAATAAAAAACCGGATAACACATGTTTTATTTCATTTTGAGCTGTCATTTTGTCATTTCCCATGGTGTGCAGAGTCTGTGGTGAATTTGCACCACACCACATGTTTTTGGCGCTAATTCACCAAATTTTGTTCTTTCTCATGGCGAGAAACGTTTTCATCAGCCGTAAACGATTGAATGATGTCAAACGTATGGTTTAGTGTAATTTAGTAGAGTTACAGATTCCTGGACCCCCTGCTGGAGGGAAGGTGACACTCTTCCCAAAGATCCCCCAAAAAAATCGGAATGAGCGCCTCTCACTTTTGATCTTGTCAATAGACAAGGCACAATTCCGTGGATCAAAATTCATCCTTTCTGATATTGAATACGATCCAATAGGAGATCAAACATGAATATATCCAAAACATTCCACCAGGGGTTTCGGGGGTCTACTTGGTGATTTCTTAAACTGAATCCCCAAGTCAAAAAGTGGGCTTCAATACTAAGTCATGGTCATGACGACTGGATGATAACTGGGGGTAACCCTCATGACTTAGGACACCTCCATGACTTAGGGTAGCTGCCAAGGCCCGGAAGTCACCAAGGCATCTTTGAGGACGAATCATCACAGTTACCCGCAGAAGTTGGGATTTAGTGGGTTCCGGAAAGCTGGGCGCCAAGTTGGTGTGTGATGGACACTGAAAAGATCCACTTGAACATTTCTATGCATGCCATGCTTAGGCTTCCTTTTATTGGGCGGATGGGGCCACAATTTTCTTGTGATTTGCGAATGGTGAGGGGCAGATATCTATTGACAACCACAGCATCCTAGTCGAATTGGCCAGTGGGTTTGAGGGATAGCCTCTGATCATGGAACATGGTGCATTTGCACGCAGGATCAATTTACCCCAAAATGGGAATTGCCTGGTTCGATTACAAGGTAGGGCACAGTGACACTGACATGGTGTACGATGTATTGTTCAGTCGACAGGGAATGGATGGCTGGTCCGAGCATGATCAGATTCTAAAAATTCTTATCAACCCATCTATCAACCCAACAACCCATCACGACGGGCCATGGGACCAGCAAACACAGCACCGGAGCCCGGAGTGACACGCCATGTGCAGCTGTAGCAGCTTTCTTCGTGGCTTGCAGCTGCTGAAAGGAGGGATTTGACTGGTGCAGTCCCATTTTCTCTAACTCTATTATAGAATGGGCTAGCGCCCTGGTGCCGCCGACCCCCCTATTGGGGGTGGTCCGGTAGAGAGAGAGCCGCCACCGCCCACGCAGCCCAAGGGCAAACGTGCAAAGAAGGCGTGGTCATGGACATGCACATTGGGGAAGCAGGCGACCCATTGACAGCTTACATTGCATTAACGCGAGTCCAAGACAGGTATGGTTTGTTTGTGTACCGACCGTTCCCTGCAGCACCATTTCAAAAAGGGGCAAAAGTAGGGCGGGAATTGCTGTTGCGGTTCTGGGGTGGTGAAAAAATGGATTGGAGGGCGCTGCGAGCGAAATACCGAGACGAAAGACAATGCAAAGAATGTAATGAAGCAAAGCCGGCGTCTGCATTCACTGCGGGTCGATGGAAACGAGCAGATGCGGCGAGAGTATGCAAGGAATGCATTCGTAGGCATGTTGAGGCGCAGCAGCCGTGGCAATGCATGGCCTGCACGGCGTGGAAACAGGAAGATGCATTCAAGACAGAACATGCAAGGCCACAAGCCACATTTTATCGTATTTGTAAGACGTGCGAACAGACACAAGTGTGTAGTGTTTGCAATACGCGCAAGGACGAAAAGAAATTTTCTGGCGGGGCCTGGAAACGAGCACGCAGGGGCGGTAGAGTGTGTTTAGATTGTTCGGGTAAAGCATGGGGCTGGTGGAGATGCAGCGTCTGCAAGGTAAAGCAAGCAGCGTGCGCTTTTGAATCCTGGCTGGCGCAACATCGTTCTTGTAATGGTGACCAAGTCTGTAGCAACTGCTGGCAGTGCCCCATTCCCGGGGAAGCATCAGCAAAGCAGTACAGCGGGTAGCGGCAACGCAAAGCAGTACAGCGGGTAGCGGCAACGCAGGCGAAAGTCGCGCGGAGGGCAGCGGAAGAAACAAAGGCACGCGCCATCGCCGATGTCTGGGCTGCCATTGCGGAAAGAAAACGGAAGAGAGAAGAGGAGGGCACGCGAACGCACGAGACAAAGCCGGAGGCAAAACAACGGAGAGAAGACGAAAGGGCAGAAATGACCAGTGCGAATGCCGAGGATGCCAGCACAGAACAAAAACGGAGAAGAGAAGTGGAGGAGGCCAGAACACAAGAAGGAGAACCAAAAGAAAAACAACGCAAAGACGAGACAGGAAACGCCGAAGAAAAGCAGAGAGCCTTGCAAGCAGGTAAAAGGCAGGAAGGCAGCAAGCCCAGCAAGGAGGAGACTTTGCCGGCAAAGAAACGACAAGCAACGCAGAGGGGACAGAGTTTCAAATATGTCTGTCCTGCTTGCGCGCAGTCAGTGATCAGCAGAATATGCACAGGGGAAGTAGATCATCGGCGAACCTGCGGGAAGCGATTCCGAGTGAAAGACGGTGTTGTGGCAGAGAAATCTGTTGTTTACACATGTCCATTTTGCAAGGGCCTTGTGAACAGCAATGTGAAGACAGGGAAAATCAACCATCGGGGTGTCTGTGGGTACAAATTTTCGGTACGGGACGGCGTTGTCGCAAAGAAAAGTTTTGTTTACCAGTGCCCATTTTGCAATGGACTTGTGAACAGCAACGTGAAGACAGGGCAAATCGACCATCGATCTGTGTGCAACAATCAATTTTACGTCAAGGACGGTGAAGTCAGCAAGCAGACACGGCGTCATGCGCACAGTTGCCCGGTCTGCTCCACTGTTGTTTGGTCATCGCTGTCATGTGGCCGCATTGCTGTCAAGCATGACATGCCATCGGGAAAACCATGTCACAACAAGCAGTGGCACGTTCCCGAGAAAAAGACAACGAAAACAAAAAAGAAATAAGAGCCTCCTTAAAAGGACACTGCCACGGCCTCAGGGACTTGTTAGAGCTGCAGGAAAGGTCTGCCGCGGCCTGAGTGGCGCCTGGGAGCTGCAGGGAAGGGTTTGGGGAGTTTTGAGGGCTGGCAAGAGGCAGCCTTGAACCTCCATAAAAGGACACTGCCACGGCCTCAGGGACTTGTTGGAGCTGCAGGAAACGTCTGCCGCGGCCTGAGTGGCGCCTGGGAGCTGCAGGGGAGGGTTTGGGGAGTTTTGAGGGCTGGCAAACGGCAGCCTTGAACGTCCATAAAAAGACGCTGCCACGGCCTCAGGGACTTGTTGGAGCTGCAGGAAAGGTCTGCCGCGGCCTGAGTGGCGCCTGGGAGCTGCAGGGGAGGGTTTGGGGAGTTTTGAGGGCTGGCAAACGGCAGCCTTGAACGTCCTTAAAAGGACGCTGCCACGGCCTCAGGGACTTGTTGGAGCTGCAGGAAAGGTCTGCCGCGGCCTGAGTGGCGCCTGGGAGCTGCAGGGAAGGGTTTGGGGAGTTTTGAGGGCTGGCAAACGGCAGCCTTGAACGTCCATAAAAAGACGCTGCCACGGCCTCAGGGACTTGTTAGAGCTGCAGGAAAGGTCTGCCGCGGCCTGAGTGGCGCCTGGGAGCTGCAGGGGAGGGTTTGGGGAGTTTTGAGGGCTGGCAAACGGCAGCCTTGAACGTCCATAAAAAGACGCTGCCACGGCCTCAGGGACTTGTTGGAGCTGCAGGAAAGGTCTGCCGCGGCCTGAGTGGCGCCTGGGAGCTGCAGGGGAGGGTTTCGCGAGTTAGGCGAGTTTCGAAGGCTGGCAAGAGGCAGCCTTGAACGTCCATAAAAAGACACTGCCACGGCCTCAGGCACTTGTTGGAGCTGCAGGAAAGGTCTGCCGCGGCCTGAGTGGCGCCTGGGAGCTGCAGGGGAGGGTTTGGGAGTTTTGGCGAGTTTTGAAGGCTGGCAAACGGCAGCCTTGAACCTCTTTACTGCCACGGCCTCAGGGACTTGTTGGAACTGCACAGGGTCTGCCGCGGCCTGTTGCGTTTTGGAACGCCGTAGAAACAGAGATTGCTGTGGCATGAGTGGCTCGTGGGAAGTGCACAGAAATTGCTGTGGCCTGAGTGGCTCCTGGGCGGTGAACAGAGGGTGCTATGGCCTGGGTGGCTCGTGGAAAGTGCAAAGCATTGGGAACGAAAAAAAGTTCCACACCTGCGGTGGTCCCAGGCGCCGCCCCTGCCTTGGCTAAGGCAGGGGTCGGCGGATATTAGTGTAACATATGCATATAGATATATATATATATATATGTACATATACACTGCACATGAACTGTTGGTGCGTTTTGATGTTCGAAAAATTGGTTTGAGTGCGTTGTTCGCTTTACTGCCTCTAGGGACTTTTAAGGCACCGACCTTAGATGACCAACATGCTACATCAAATAGATGTCTGCAGTACCTAGATTTTTTTCGGCATTGGTATCCTTCAACCAGTGTTTGCTTGTTCTGCTTCGGCAGCAGTTGACTCCTGTCCCAGGAAGTATTCTGGGAGACGAGGAAGACGAGGCACCCGCTTCAAGACACAAGAAGTTGACTTGCACAAGTGATTCAGTCTGCATCCCGCCAGGTTTTTCATTGCAGGTGGGCTACTGTAGTGAGCCTCCATATGTATGCATACATATATATATATATATCTACATATATATGTATGTATAATCATATATATATAGTATACATAATTGTTTTTGATTCAATAGATTATTATATATATATGACATACATTTATAACTATATATATATACATATGTATGTACGCATATTATGTAGATTTATGCAGTATCTATGTATCATGTTGGCCTAGTTGAAAATTGTCCTGTCACCGCGAGGCACCACAGGTTTACGGAGATCGATATGCCGATGCCTTGGTTGTGGACCAGTTAGGCGATTTTTATGGATTTTTCGTTGGATATGGTAAAATGATGGGTATCATAGTTGGTATATAGTTATTGGAAAACCGGGGATACGTTCTTCTTTATGGGGATACAAACTAGCAATTGATTCTTGGGTCTGAAAGCGGGATGTACCCTCAATTTGTGTTCATTAAGATATGGAGAACATGGTGATGAATAATCAAATGTTGGGTACCCTATTTAAACAAGGCCATATTGGGGATCCGATTGAACATCAGCAATTATATCCGGGGATTCCCACATTGCCGTTTGCAAAACCTGATATTTGACTGCTAATACTTTCATAAGCTTGTTCCCTCTGACAAATGTAACAAACATGATATGACACCCCGGGCACAGTTTTTTTTAAACCTGAGATGGAGCGGCCTAGTAGATTGGAACTTATATCGGCAAATCTCTGTGCCATTTCTACAGCTGTCGCATAGATCCTGTGGATGTGTGCGGGCAAAGAGGAAGATTCTTGCATCAGAAACTGTGAGCGCACTGCAGAAAAAAATAATATGGGGAAGGGTCAAAACCTACTATTACCATATTTTTTGGGAATAAACATTCAGTCACCAGCTATGACTGAAGGTACCATGCGAATTTCCCCCCAATTTTGACTCATCAAATGACGACGCAGCCAGGCCGCGACGAGTTAATTCCTATAGTTGGATGTAGCCACCATAAATCCAACAGCTATTTAGACATTCTAAAACCAATAAATCCAACAGTGATTGAAAATTATAAACCAACAGAAACCGATGGAACTTGCTAGACTGCCATGGCGATGGGTGTGTAGAATGGGAGCACGAACTTGATGCAGCAAGGCTGCTGTTTGGTGCATCTCGGAATGCTTTTCAGGGGTGGTCCCCAGAGTTATGGGGGACACATTTATGGGTCAGTTTTTCATAGGGAAAATGCTGATAAACCTTGAAAAAAGGGATAGCCCATTTTTCAGACACTCCCATGTAAGTTGGCTGTGTAACCCGCAGTAACGAGTTTGATATGATACCAGAAACCCAACTGTTAACCTAGTGAAATAACCAACTTGGGACCACACCTTGGCTGTAGCCTGTTCGCAGCCACCAGGTATGTTTGCTTGGCCCTCTAACCGATGCTCGGTGAGAGTGGTAGTGCTTGTTGCGATCCTGGTGGCCATCAACTTTTTTCCGTTTGTTCGGCCAGGTTTTAGCTTGACCAAACTAGTCTTGAGCGTCGGGGAGACCAACATTTCTGGTGTCAGCTCCCTGACTCCGATTGACCCAACAATCGACCCGACCATCAATCCGACACGACTTGAGATTGGCTTCTTGACCGTCACAAGCACAGAGTCACCCAACTTTCTGGCGCGCTCGTTTGAGGCCATTTTTTATCAAAGTTCCGAAGGTGTCAGTAGCTCAACACTGGGAGACACCACTCTCCGATCGGATCCCACAGTCTCCTTTGGTACTCCCAAGGTTGACAGCGGGAGTGAGCAGGCCACGAATCCAGGGCTTGCAACAGCAACCGAGGGTCCAGATTCCGACGAGGAGCCAGATTCCAATGAGGAGCCGGAGGAGCCGGAGGAGCCGGAGGAGCCGGAGCGGCCGGCTGCTGTAAGCGGATGGAGCGCCGTGGGCCCAGCAGCCAAGTATCATCAGTTGGGCTTCACCCCGCCTCAGCCAAACTTCGTCAAGAACCCGTGGCCGGTGAATGTGGCGATTAGGAACTCTTGTTGCTACAGTGGGATCAGATGCCAAAAAGCTGCACCGAGGTATAGTATCTGGGTTTGAGCTAAGTCTGCCTCAGCATTTTCGGGTGGAAGCTGTTCCAAAAGTGCTGATTGGGATGATTATTACTTTTCCCAAAAGCATCTCCGATGCTTGGGTTCTCGTTTAGTTGGATTTGACGAGAGGGTGGACGGAGGGGAAACCGTGGGAAATAGCTTGGGGAGAGCTGCGTTGGAAGGGAACGGATGGAAGCGACGATTGGGTGGACGGAGGGGAAACCGTGGGAAATAGCATGGGGAGAGTTCTGTGGGGAAGGATCGAGATGGAAGCGACGAGAGGGTGGACGGAAAGGAAACCGTGGGAAATAGCTTGGGGAGAGCTCCGGTGGGAAGGAGCGATACGGGAGTGACGACAGGGTGGACAGAAGGGAAACCGTGGGAAATAGCTTTGGGAGAGCTCCGGTGGGAAGGAGTGATACGGGAGTGACGACAGGGTGGACGGAAGGGAAACCGTGGGAAATAGCTTGGGAAGAGCTCCGGTGGGAAGGAGCGATGCGGGAATGATGTGTGGGAAATAGCTTGGGGAGAGCTCCGGTGGGAAGGAGCGATACGGGAATGACGACAGGGTGGACGGAAGGGAAACCGTGGGAAATAGCTTGGGGAGAGCTCCGGTGGGAAGGAGCGATGTGGGAATGATGACAGTGTGGACGGAAGGGAGGCCGTGGGAAATAGCTTGGGGAGAGCTCCGGTGGGAAGGAGCGATACGGGAATGACATAAGGTGGACGGAAGGGAAGCCGTATAGGAAATAGCTTGGGGAGAGCTCCGGTGGGAAGGAGCGATACGGGAGTGACGACAGGGTGGACAGAAGGGAAACCGTGGGAAATAGCTTGGGGAGAGCTCCGGTGGGAAGGAGCGATACGGGATTCGGGAGTGACCACCCTGACACGCCGTGGGAAATAGGTGGGGGAGTCCGGCGGGAAGGAGCGATGTGGGAATGACGACAGGGTGGACGGAAGGGAAACCGTGGGAAATAGCTTTGGGAGTGCTCCGGTGCGAAGGAGCGAGACGGGAGTGACGACAGGGTGGACGGAAGGGAAACCGTGGGAAATAGCTTGGGGAGAGCTCCGGTGGGAAGGAGCGATACGGGAATGACGACAAAGTGGACGGAAGAGAAACCGTGGGAAATAGCTTGGGGACAGGAATGACGACAGGGTGGACGGAAGGGAAACCGTGGGAAATAGCTTGGGAAGAGCTCCGGTGGGAAGGAGCGACACGGGAGCGACAACAAGGTGGACGGAAGGGGAAGCCGTATAGGAAATAGCTTGGGGAGAGCTCCGTTGGGAAGGAGCGATACGGGAGTGATGAGAGGGTGGACGGAAGGGAAACCGTGTGAATTGGGGAGAGCTCCGGTGGGAAGGAGCGATACGGGAGTGACGACAGGGTGGACGGAAGGGAAACCGTGGGAAATAGCTTGGGGAGAGTTCCGGTGGGAAGGAGCTATACGGGAGTGGAGTCAGGGTGGACGGCAAGGAAATCTGGGAAATAGCTTGGGGAGAGCTCCGGTGGGAAGGAGCGATACCGGAATGACGACAGGGTGGGTGGAAGGGAAGCCGTGGGAAATAGCTTGGGAAGAGCTCCGGTGAGAAGGAGCGATGCGGGAATGATGACAGTGTGGACGGAAGGGACGCTGTGGGAAATAGCTTGGGGAGAGCTCCGGTGGGAAGGAGCGATACGGGAGTGACGACAGGGTAGACGGAAGGGAAACCGTGGGAAATAGCTTGGGAAGAGTTCCGGTGGGAAGGAGCGATGCGGGAATGATGACAGTGTGGACGGAAGGGACTCCGTTGGAAATATAGCTTGGGGAGAGCTCCGGTGGGAAGGAGCGATACGGGAATGACGACAGGGTGGACGGAGGGGAAACCGTGGGAAAGAGCTTGGGGAGAGCTCCGGTGGGAAGGAGCGTGCGGGAGTGACGACAGGGTGGACGGAAGGGACACCGTTTTTTAGAGGTTGGGGAGAGCTCCAGTGGGAAGGAGCGAGACAGGAATGACGACACGGAGGACGGAAGGGACGCTGTGGGAAATAGGTGGGGGAGTCCGGCGGGAAGGAGCGATACGGGAGTGACGACAGGGTGGACGGAACGGAAACCGTGGGAAATAGCTTGGGGAGAGCTCCGGTGGGAAGGAGCGATACGGGAATGACGACAGGGTGGACGGAAGAGAAACCGTGGGAAAGAGCTTGGGAAGAGCTCCGGTGGGAAGGAGCGATGCGGGAATGATGACAGTGTGGACGGAAGGGACGCTGTGGGAAATAGCTTGGGGAGAGCTCCGGTGGGAAGGAGCGATACGGGAATGACGACAGGGTGGACGGAAGGGAAACCGTGGGAAATAGCTTGGGGAGAGCTCCGGTGGGAAGGAGCGATACGGGAGCGACAACAGGGTGGACGGAAGGGAAGCCGTATAGGAAATAGCTTGGGGAGAGCTCCGTTGGGAAGGGGCGATACGGAAGCAACGAAAGGGTGGACGGAAAGGAAACCGTGGCAAATAGCTTGGGGAGAGGTCCGAGGCGAACGACCGACATGAAAGCGACGAGAGGGTGGACGGAACGGAAATTGTGGGAAGTAGCTTGGGGAGAGCTCCGACGACAGGGTGGACGGACGGGAAACCGTGGGAAATAGCTTGGGGAGAGCTCCGTTGGGAAGAAGCGACGTACTGAGAAGCAGAGCTGTCGGCACGGGTTTTCAGGACTAATTTCATCAATGGGATTGTCCCGAAAAACTGTACGCCCAAGACTTTTCAAGTGGTTTGCAAACGTTGGGCGATGTGACATGCATAGCTTCACTGGCAGGGAGAGGACAAACTTCATCAATACGATTGTTGCGAAAAACTGTGCGCCCAAGAGCTGCCAAAGTTTCCAAACCCTGTGCCATGGGGCATGCATAGCTTCGTTGGCATGAGGCTAAAGGAGCAGAGCTGTTGGCAAGCATTTTTCAGGACAAATTCCATCAACGCGATTGTCCCCAAAAAAGTGTGCCAAAGACTTGTCAAACGGTGTCTAAACGCTGGGCAAAGGGACATGCCGGACATGCACGGGAAAATTTCTTTGCTGGAGGAGTTTTCATTTTGCTCGGCGTTCTGTCCGTCGATGCTTGGTTTTTGCTCCCTTTGCAGCGAAGCAAACTAAACGATAACCCAAGCATAGGATATGCATCAGCGTGAACGGACAGATGGGGAAATAGCTTGGGAAGAGCTCTGCTTGGAGGGAGCGGCACTGAAAATGCGGAGCTGTTGGCACGGGTTTTACACAGAGCAGCTTTTACACAGAGGAGCTTTACACAGAGGAGCTTTACACGGCGGATCTTTTACACAGGGAAGCTTGTACACAGGGAGGGCTTTACACACAGAATCTTTTACACAGGAAAGGTTTTACACACAAAAGCTTTTACACAGAGAAGTCTTTTTACAGAGTAGTCTTGACACAGAGAAGCTTGCACTTACAGAGGCTTTTGCACAGAGAAGCCTTTTACACAGAGCAGCTTTTTCACAGAGGAGCTTTTTCACGGAAAAGCTTGTACACACAGACGCTTTTACACAAAGAAACTTTTACGCAGAGCAGCTTTTACACACAGAAACGTTTACACACAGAGGAGCTTTACACGCAGAAGCTTTTAAACACAGAAGCTTTTACACGGGAAAGCCTTGACACAGAGAAGCTCTTACGCACAAGTTTTTACACAAGAGGGGTTGCACAGAAACTTTTACGCACAGAAGCTTTCACACACAGACGCGTTTACACAGGAGTGTTTACACACGGGTGCGTTTACACACAGAAGCCTCCACGCACAGAAGCTTTTACGCAGAGTGGCTTTTACACAGAGAAGTCTTTACACAGAGGAGCTTTGACACAGAGAAATCCTTCTTACACAGAGGAAATTTACACAGAAACTTTTACACACAGACGTGTTTACACACAGGAAGTTTTACACACAGAAGCGTTTACGGCGCACTGAAACTTTTACACACAGAAGCTTTTACATAAAAAAGCCTTTACACAGAGAAGATTTTACACACACAGAGGCTTTTGCACAAGGAAACTTTTACACAGGAAAGCTTTTACACACAGAAACTTTCACACACACAAGCTTTTTACACCGAGAAGTCTTACACAGAGGAGCTTTTACGCACAAACGGGTTTGCACAGATAAGTCTTTACACAGAGGAGTTTTTGCACACTAAGTTTTTACACACAAAAAACGTTTACGCACAGAGAAGCTCTTACACACAGAAGCTTTTACACTCAGAAGGTTTTTACACCAAAAAGCCTTTACACAGAAACTTTTACACAGAAACTTTGACACACAAACGCGTTTACACAGAGGAGCCTTGACACAAGGACGCGTTTACACACCGAAGCCTTTACGCACAGAAGCCTCTTTGCACAGAGTAGCTTTTACACAGAGAAATCTTTACACAGAGAAGTCTTGACACAGAGAAGCCTGTACACACAAAGGCTTTTACAGAGAGAAGCCTTTTATACAGAGAAGTCTTGACACAGAGGAGCACACAGAAGCTTTTAGACACAGACACGTTTACACACAGAAGGTTTTAAAAATAGAGGCTCTTTCGGCGCACAGAAACTTTTCCACAGAGCAGCTTGTACACACAGAAGCGTTTACACAAAAACGCATTTACACAGAGAAGTTCTTGCACACAGGAGCTTTTGCACAAGGAAACTTTGACACACAGAAGCTTTTTACAACAAGGCTTACACAGAGGAGCTTTTACACACAGACGCTTTTACACAGAGAAGCCTTTACACATTTGAACCTTTACACACACAGAAGCCTTTTACGCACAAAACCATTTACACAAAGTAGCTTTTATCCAGAGAAGTCTTAGACAGAGAAGCTTTTACGCACAGACGCGTTTACACAGAGAAGTCTTTTCACAGAGGAGCCCTTACACACAGACGCGTTTACAGCTTTTACGCACAAACGCGTTTACACAGAGAAGGGAGCTTTTGCACACAGAATCTTGTACACACAGACGTGTTCACACACAGAAGGTTTTACAAGCAGACAACTTTACGGCGCACAGAGCTTTTACATAGAGTAGTTTTTACGCAGCGAAGCTTGTACACACAGGGGACCTTTTATACACAGAAGCTTTTACACAAATATTTGTTTTATACACAGAAGCTTTTACACACAGAAACTTTTACACACAGAAGCTTTTACACACAGAAGCTTTTACACAAAAAAAGCCTTTACACAGAGGAGCTTTTACACACAGGCGGGTTTACACAGAGGAGTCTTTACATACGGAGGCGTTTACACAGGGAAGCTTTTCCACACAGAAGCTTCTGCACAGAGAAGCTTGCACTCACAGAGGCTCTTACACAGAGAAGCCTTTTATACGGAGCAGCTTTTACACAGAGTAGCTTTTACACAGAGAAGCCTTTTACACAGAGCAGCTTTTTCACAGAGGAGCTTTTACACAGAGGAGCTTTTACGCAGAGGAACTTTTACACAGAGAAGCTTGTACATTCAGAGGCTTTGACACCGAGAAGTCTTTTACACAGAGAAGCTTTTACACACAGAAGCTTTTACACGAAAAAAACCTTAACACAGAGGAGCCTTTACACACAGAAGCTGGTACGCAAAGAAACTTTCACAATCAGAAACTTTTATACACAGAGGGTGTTTTACACAGAAGCTTTTACACACACAGAACAGAAGCTTTTACACAAAATAACCTTTACACAGAAGTGTTTACCCACAGAAGCTTTTACATACAGACGCTTTCACACATGAGTTTTTTTCACGATACTTTCACAGAGAGGAACTTTTACACAAAGAAACTTGTACGCACAGACGTGTCTACACACAGTAGTTTTTACGCATAGAAACTTTTGTACAGAGAAGTCTTTACCCATCTTTCATCATGTCTCATTTTTCATGATCATTCACCATCTGTCATCTTGATATCTTCGTTTTCATGCTCTTTTGGTCAACTCCCTCCGTCGTTTAGTTTTCATTTCGCACGGTGTTCTGTCCGTCCACGCTTTGTCCCCGCTCCCTCTGTGGCGAAGCAAATCAAGCGAGGACCCAGGAATAAATAGCGACTAGAAAAATGGGATAGAGTTAATTACATTAGCAAAAATAGCGACTAGAAGAATGTAGACGTAGCTGACACAGCATGCTGTGGTAAATTGTGGCCCCTGATGCCATCAGTGCAGATGATGTTTCAGTAAAGATCTTACGTCGATTTCGTGCAGAGCACAGCTGCCCACACCACAAGAGTTTTTTAAAAAAGGCGTGCTGTGTGCGGTCTTGCTTTTGGTTATTTTCACCTCTCCCCTTAGTTCTAATGTTTTTTAAACTTGAAAAAAAAGCAAAAAAAAAGGAAAACACATGGAAAATCAAAAAGCAAAACTTCAAAACCGAAAAAAACAGGAAGCAAAATAAATGGGAAAGCAAAGGAACGTCAAAAAGGGTGAACAAATGGGAAAAAAATGGACTTGTCCATTGGCATTTTTGTTGCTTTTCTTTTGCTTTTTCGATTTGCTTTTTTTTGCTTTTGTTTTGCTTTTATTTTGTTTTTTTTTTTGCTTTTTGCCTGGAAAAAAACAAAATAAAAGCAAACAAAAAGCAAATCGAAAAAGCAAAAAAAAAGCAAAAGAAAATGCAAATGGACAAGTCCATTTTTTTCCCCATTTTTTCCCCTTTTTGTCTTTCCTTTTTTTTTCCCTTTTTCCCCCTTTTATTTTGCTTTTGTGTTTTTTGGATTTTGCTGATTTGCTTTTTGGTTTTTCCATTTTTTTTGCATTTTTCGCGTTTTTTTTCAAGTTTTTAAAAAATAAGAATTAACGGTGGTTTGGTGAACTTAAGCTTTTGGGTTCTCTGGCCCAACATGTTTAAGATAGACCACACACGGCACTTCACGTGGGGTCCCTCACTGACACATCCTAGTTCCAGTGGGGGGATGATGAACTTTGCGCGTTTCCTTACCATTATTTCATACTTCCTTCCGTGGCAAAACCTCGGGTGATGGAAGAGTCTTGCTGACCAGACGTCTTTCTGTATCTGGGAAGGAAGTGGCTTTCCAGTCTTGAGAGGTCGCGTGAGTTCATTTTGAGCCCGCCTTAGGCATCTATGTCAGTTCGAATGGCGATCGCATTTACGCACCGCTGATTTCTACGGCTGTGGCAGGTCTACGGCAGAGATCATCGGAGTGCAGATATGAAGTGAAGCAGTTCGTGGAGACCGGCAGGGAACAGCGAGGCAAGCAGTTCAAATCTGTGAACTTTCAGGCGGTCCAAGTCCGTGCTGGTGATGTCTGGATCCACGTGGGGAAGATCTTGCAGTGGGAGTTCTTTCGTTATTGTCAGTCAACGTTGGCTCAGAAGCAGGTCTACTGCATCTTATACCAAAGTGATCCCTGGGATGTGCTGACCAGTCCTGGGGTCTGTGAGATTTGGGAGTACACCTATGGCAACATCCCCTCAGCCCCGGTGGTTCGCACTTTACCCGCGGGCTTTTTGCCTCTGTGGGAACCAGAGCAGAACGACCGGGAAGCCATGAGGCGAATCTCTAAGTTCAACGTTGGGAAGATCGAATGGGTCTTCATGGGGCATCTGGTGCGGGGAAACCGGAGGAAACTTAGAGATTTGCTGAGTGTTTTTTTTCATTTTCCTACAGTCAAATCCGGCATGACTAGGAATAAATCTATAGGACATTTTTTTGTTTTTTTTAAAACAATATAATTTGGTTCCCTTTTCGTAATGAAATCTGAGGAAATGCTGGCGGCATTTGAGGCGTATGCCCGAGCTGCGGCATGTGAAATTTACAAATCACATCAGTGGCTTCGAGAAAAATGATTGGAAGAATCTGGCGATGCAGCCTGGCCCGAGCGCGAGCAAGCGCGCTTGCACGTACTTTTTGGACTGTGCAACTGTCCAACTTGTGTTTCTTCATTTCTGCAGTACAAATTGGGAGGATTTGATTGTAATACACAGAAAGTGGACATGCTTCGATTATCTTCGATTTACCTTTTCTTTTGACCAAAACGATCTCAGCATTGTTAGGAAACACAATGTGGTATTCTTGAACATGCACAAGTACTGCAACGCCAGCAACAGCTACGATCGTCTTGAGACCGTTCGACTCTCTTCGGTGTTGAGCTTTGGAGCTTTGATGATCTCGGAGCCGGTGAACGAAGTTGATACAGAAATCTTCAAGGTGGGAAGCTAAACTAAACAAAGGATTTGTTAAGGGCCGCTTTCAGCATCGGAGGGTCACCGAAAGGGGTTGGTTGAATCCCCATGTTAGTTAAAGGGACTTTTCTTTAGGAAACCTTTACATTTGGATCATGTGGAACTTAAATCGTCAGGGCCAGAGAACTCCCCAGACTTGGATGAAAGAACTCTGGCTCTGGGTTGGAGGGTCGGTTGGTGGTGGTGGACCCATCTATTACGTTTGATCGGCTGTGATGCAATGTGAGGCGCCTCACTGTGCCTCACTGTTTGCCAACCGGAATATCCATTGATGTCAAACCGGAATATCCATTCAGGACATTGTGATCTTTGAGAAGAATCTGTTTCACAGCTACTCTGACTGGAGCCCACAGTTGAAAGATCTGCTGGGAGATAGTGCTCAGATCATTGCATTTCAGCGGCGCGCCTACGCCCTGTACAAAGAGAAGTTCCAGCCAGGAGATTGAAACAAATCCAAGCAGGAAACGAAACAAACAGAAAAAACATGTTGACCAAATCCAAAAACGCGAGATTTATGACATTTGCATCTGAAAAAATCTTGAACACTTTGTCCCTGGCTCCAATTTAGTAAACTAAGCTGCTGTAAGCGACTGAGCATTGCACCGAGTCATCGAGTCCAGGACGTCTTTTCTCTCACGCCGGAGTTTGGGACACGGAGCAAGGACGCGGGTTTTTGGGTGGCCAACTTGTGATGATGGTTCTGTAGCTTGGGACAAGAACTTGTTAATCTTGTTATGTGATCTAATTATCACCACAAAGATACACAACGAAATTCATGGTTCAAATTGGAATTACTTTTCTATCTTTTTAGGGAACACTAGACCTATCTATACCTTGTGATTAGGAGCTGCCTAGTCTTCATACAAGAAGACCGCACATGACCGGCTCTTGTTGGCTTTCCGTTACGGATCAGGAGATGTCTCCAGGTCTTCGAGTGGATATTGTACAATGATACACCACTCAATTCATAGTGAGTGGCATCACATTCTAATTGTTTTCAGATTTGGTTCGGGGGAAAATCTATAGTAACTCCCTGTATTTAGGTGGATGTACCATGGTTAGCCATATAGTTTCTCTATTTTTCCCTCAATCAATCCATTTGAGCCATGAACAATACCCCTCTTGATGGTTTCACATGGAGGATATGGAGGGTTGTACTGGCGTATCAAGGATTATGAACTAACCCATGATAGTATTTTCACAAAGCATCATTTCATGGGCTTTTCACCAGGACCAGGGGCCCCTCCCATGGCTTTCCGCATTCCATCGGACGCCAGGACCGAACTGCACCGGATGATCCGGTGATGGACGGTGATTCCAGCACAAAGCTGCTGGACCCAGCGCGACCTCCGGAGGGCGAAGCCCAGCGAAACGCTTTTCAAAAATGGGCCGATTGAGGTGGTAAGGATCGGTGGTTTTCCAAAGATCTAAAAAGTGAAGAGAATTTGGATAGGTAGTCCATTGAAATGCCATGCTGAGACGTTTTTTGCTTGGTTGAGGCCGGTTTGCATAGTATTTCACCAATGTGGCTCTAGCTGGGATGGCACCGGTTCTCAATTGGTTTTCTGTCCGGAAATCTATCCTATTGTAGAGCGTTTTTCTTTTGAGACACCCAAAAAGCAGCAAAAAGTCGTGTCATTTTTCGTCACGAAAGATCAGAATGATTGAAGGCAAATGGATCTGAAAGTAGTTTTGCAAATCCGTGGTTTCTTTGGTAATGTGATAAACTTCCAATTGAGTATAGTATAGTTTATCAAACCCATGGCTGGCAACAATTGAGGTTGGCTTATGGTTTTGGCTTTACCGCGCCTGAGCAGTTTCAGAAACTCAAGTTTATAGTTTATTGGTCTTAACAACTACCCTTCATACACTGGTTATCATGTTATCCACTGGGAATCGGAAGAAAACGCAGCTCAGGTCCAAGTGAGGAGGGACCAGCCGCTGCCAGCTCTCTTGCAGCGGGTGGTC
>CAMXCT020000122.1:113269-275769 GCA_947184155.2 Cladocopium goreaui | reverse complement strand
CTGGCCAACATCGTCAGCTGGTGAAAGTGACTTTAAACGTTTAAAGAAGTTTCATATCGAGAGAAAAATCACCATTTGAGACTAATACCATAGTTATTTGGGGGTTGAAACCAGCAACTGCTTCAGCAGGAGAATCATCCCAGAAGTATCCCAGAAGTTCACATAACTCTCCCAATTTGATTGCTTCAACCATTTTGAAGACAATACCAAAGACAATTTCTCTTTGAGATTCTTCAAAAGCCTCGGTCTGAACTTGCGTCAGGCTGATGATGCAGTAAGGATCTCAGATGTGGGCGAGGTTGCAGACTTGTTTATGCAAATAGTTTTACACATATCACAGTATGTAAATACATATCTATATCAAAAACCATAGAATGTTTAGATATACCTACAACAAACTGTATAACTATCTAAATGTATATATATATATAAAAATATATATGCATATATATATATATAAATACTCGAAGGAAGCTTAGAAGTCAAACTTCCGACAGTATGAACAGATGGGAAAGCAGAGGTGGGAAGAGTCAGAGAAGAGTAAGGAAGAAGAAGAAAGAAGATCAGAGAAGAGAAAGAATCAGAAGAAAGAAAAGGTGGTCGAAGAGGAAGAGAAGTCGCGAGGCACTGTGTTTTTCCAATGTATTGTGGCTCTGGAGGGTTGAAAAAGTAGGCTCGCTAAAGCGGCGGGTGCGCAGCTATCTCACCAGATGAGAGATCAAAAATTGCACGCCGCTGCGGTGCGAAACAGATTTAGAGGTCAAAATGCCAAAAACACTTCATGCCGGAAGCACTTTTGGAAGTTGAGCTGTTGAAAAATTGCACGCCATTGTGGCACAAAGCAGATTTCGAAGTCAAACTGATAAAAGCACGTCGGGGTTTCGGGCACTTTCGGAAGTTGAGATGTGGAAAAAGTGCACGCCGTTGTGGCGCGAAGCAGGTTTCCAAATAAAAATGCTATAAGCACACCATGCTCGGAGCACATTTGGAAGTTGAGGCGTTGAAAAAGTGCACGGCGTTGTGGCAGGAAGCACTTTTCGGAAGCAAAACGTTAAAGACGCTTCCGTGCTGGACCACTTTTGGAGGTGGAGATGTTCAATAAGTGCACGGCGTTGTGGCGCGAAGCACATTTCGAAGTCAAAATGTGAAAAGTACACCGTGTTCGGACCACTGTTGGCCGTTCAATTTTGTGTGGCTGGCGCATTGGATTCCGCACCTTGCCAAAAGTGAGCCAAACGTTTGGGTTTTGTAGCAATTTCAGAAACGATGGCAAGCGTGGGACGTCTGAAGTACAAGAAACATTTTTATCAAAGATGTTGGGAGGTCAGGTGCTGATTTCCTGATAGAGGTTGCGTTTTGGAGCATCGGATCTTCAGGTTTGCTAAGATGATTTTGCAGGACAGGTGCAGCACTTCGTATGACCTGGCCTAATTTTTTCGTGGCAGGTGCAATACTTTACACGGATGGAGCGGGAAAAAAACACAAAACGCGTTGTTATGAGGCAGTCAGCTCTGCACTCAACTTTCCATTTTTGAAGAAAGTCTCGCTGAATTGCTTCTTTTTTGATGTTGTCAACTTCGGAAGTCTTGCAGATTTTTTTCGTTTTGGAGCTGTGAGCATCCATTTCAATTTCTAGAGGAAGTCTCCCAGAAAAGCTTCGTTTTTCAGCTTTCAACTTCCAAATTTCAAGGAGGTCTTGCAGAATTGCTTCGTTTTCAAACTTGCGGATAGACAGAGAGACAGATAGATAGAAAGACAGATAGATAGACAGATAAGTAGATAGACAGATAAACCGATAGACGGATAGATAGACAGAAAGATAGACAGATTGATAGATAGATAATTAGACAGATAGATAGAAAGACAGATGGATAGGCAGATAGATAGGTAGAAAGACAATAGATAGATAGCCCGACACTCCAACCACCGTTCGATCGATCAGTGGGTTTGCTCTGGCATCCATGACTCACAGCAACCAAACTCTCCTATAGGTTTCCTATCTTTGAAACTTTATGTGCCGTACTACTGGTATACATACACTACATACTTCATACATATTCATATCTTTGGTTTTTTGAGCCTTCGTCCACTTGGTATCTTTCGAAGGCAGTGGTGCAAAGGGCCTTTGTCCATTGGCATATGAAGGAGTCTTTGGAAGGGCCAGCAGGCATGGTGAGATCGAGTTGTGTGGTGGCAGCAGGGGGTTTCCAAGCAGATGACGACTTGGTGATGACATGGTATGGATTGAAACCTATGAAATCATTTTGTTTTGGGGACGAACATAAAAAAATGAATAAATTAAAAAAAAAATATATATAGAGAGATAGTCAAACCAACTTAATTTTGAACAGAAAAGGGATACTTTGGGTGATCCATGTGCATATGGTAAACCCAATCGCAACCCTTTCGTTTTGCCCCCCGCAAGTCATTGGGGCGATGGGTTCTGGGCTGGTGAAGGTTGTGCCATCCCCAAGGCTTTCCAAGTGATTTACTTGGAACCGTAAGAGTGGTTTGTGTCCCAAACCAAAAAACCCATGTATATATATATGACCGACATGTATATACATATATGTGACCCACATGTATTTTTTTATAGATATATTCCTATATATGTATATATTTAATTTTAGACATTTTTGCTTTTGTATTTATATATATATAGACATATGTAAATACATGTATATATATATATGTATATATATGTTTAAATATGTATATATATATGTAAATATATGCAAATGTACATATATATATGTACATATAGGTATATAAATGTATATATAAATACATTTATATGTGTATATATATATATATAAATATGTCCCATAAACAAATATATATATATATATATGTATTTACATATAACCCAGAAATATGTTTGTATATCAAAATACATGTATATATATATGTATATATCTGAAAATGTATATATATATATATATATGTAAGTTGAAATGAATATATATATGTTTGTGTATTTACAATATATATATGTATATGTATATATATATAGTTTTTTTCATGTATGCGTATGTATTTATTCATATGTCTATAACATATATTTATGTATATATATATAAATATGTATATGTATATTGATGTAAATATTTTTACATATATTTATATGTGTATATATGTAAATAAAATATGTGTATATATACATATATATATATATATGTATATATATATATGTAAAAAAGCAAAATATTCAATTCTAAATGCAAATGTAAATATAATTATAAATATAAATAAATAAATAAATTAAATAAATAAATAAATAAGTAAATACATATACATATATATATATATATAGTCGGGACTTTCCATGGATCTAACCGAGGTAAACCTACTTACGATGCCTGGGATGCACCCCCAAGTAGGGCATTGGTGCCTCCTACAATTTTTCCTAGATTTCTTAAACTTGGGGTACCCCAAGACCATTGGTCTTATATACTGTCAAAAAAGAAGAAAACTTGAATGGCACCCATTTTGCCCATCATATTGCCATGACCCGTTAAACATCGCTATAAATCAAATTGGGGGTATCCACCATTTTGAAACAAACCCAAATACCACACTTGGTGGCTCACCCCACCTACGATTCCAGGGTGAACCACCAAAAGTATATTACCACATACGTGGTGATACACTGTAGGATAGGGCAGAACATATGGGTAGCATATGGGCAATGAATTTGGCTGCTCAATCATTTTTGAGCAGTTGTAACTGGATTGACCCTAAGTCCCCTACTTAAAGCTGGAGTAAGTCAACCCACAAAGTGGCGCCCCAGTTCGTTCGCTAAGTTGGCAAACTTATCTAGGCCAACGAGGGTTTATGGTAGATACACCAAACTCGTGAGGTTTAAAGATCAACACATTGCATTCCATTACATTCCAGTACATTCCCATATATCTTCATTATTAAAGAAAACATTATACACCCATTTTATCGCTAAGGTGAAATCCGAGTTTTCTGGGATTCATGTCATGAATCAATGATTTCCGTCCTTTTTTCCCAGCATCCCCAGTGATTCAAACAGGCTACGGCCACGGAGGTTGCCTTGCCGCACTCTTGGATGATGCGTACCTTGCCGCTACATGGCGACATATCATGGGGAGAATATAGTATGTGTATATCTATCTATCTATCTATCCGTCCGTCCGTCCGTCCGTCCGTCCGTCCATCCATCCATCCATCCATCCATCCACCTAGCCGTCTTTCCATCTATCTGTCTATCTATCTATCTATCCATCTATCCATCTATCTATCTATCCATCTGTCTATCTGCCTGCCTACCTATCTATCGATCTAGCTATCTACCTATCCATCTATCTATATATCCAGCTATCTGTCTGTCTCTCTATCTATCTATCAATCTATCCATCTATCCATCTATGTTTGCAGTTGACTCGTCAATAGCGGTTTATAGTTAGTCAATTGTTGTGCTTGCATTTTGCAAGCACTCCCTTGTCTTGTGCAAGTCTCGAACTTCTGTTTATCTTTCACCTGTGCCTTCTCTTTCCCTTGCCCCTGGCTAAGTAAGAGGCTCGATGCGCAAATGTCCACGCGTCGCAACGCCAAACCAAAACGCGTAAGACCTCTAGTGCGATCAACTCCTCCTTATGCGAGCGTCTTTTACACGCGTTAATAAAGATGCGTTATTTGAGGTTTCAAAGAAACCCATGGAATATCCAGATGCATGCGAAGCAAATCCAAATGGTTGCTGTGAAACAGAAACCAATGGAACATAAACAAATAAGATGACATAAGCAAATCTGAATGGTTCCTAAAACAGAAACCACTCAAACTGTGTGCAATTTCCAAACATGTATTTAAATGGATGTTTTCAAATCATTCCCCAATGCTCAGGGAACCTTGTGACAACATGCATGCACACATGGTGACATTCCGAATAGGATTCATTTATGCCACCTGATATATTCATGTTCAAGAGGGTGGTGTGGGTGGGATCTCAAACAAATGTTTGAGATATGAAAGATTTTGATGCGTCGCAGTGCTGTCCTTAAAGGCCGGACGGCTTTCACCAACCCCATCTGCCTGGGGTCATCAGTGACTCTCACTGGACAATTTTGGTGTGGTGTGATTTGTGGAATTTTCTGCGGCATCAGTTTTACAATTACAGTCATTTTTCTGTGGCTCTTGTTACAGTAGTGCATGACCCTTCGGACTTCTCGAGACATTGAGTGCAGTCTTGAACGTTTCTCCGCTGGGCACAACTGCTGTGATCTCCTGAACATTGTCTGGCGCCACTACGAGGTTTCGGTCACTGTCTTTCAATTTTTGGATCCTACTGCACAGTATAGGCTGGCTAAGGCTCACATTGTGATCCTCATTGATCGATCAGAAGTGGCTTTGAGCGCAACTGCCAGGTCATTGGGATTAGACAGCATACTTTCAAGTTTCTCAGTGCCTACACCTCCATTGCAGGTTTGGTCCATTCCAGGTAGCAGCCATGGTGGTGAATCTACCATCTCAACTGGATCTGAAGCGGAAATGGGGGAACTCACTGGACTTGGATGAACAAGGGTCGCAAGACATGATTTCTGTCGATTTCAATGCATATAATCAACATTTGCAATCTTGCTGGAATAAGGTCAGGAGAGACAAATTTTTGCTCATGCCATGGGACCTGAGTTTGAAAACCCCACAGGACTTTGTGGCAAAGACTCACGATGTTTTCTGTATTTCAGGTCAGATGCCGCCCCTTCCGATTTCTGGTCAGGCGTCTTCACCGGCTGGAGAGGCTATCGAGGGATCCATGTTTCAACAAGCTGGTTTGAAATTTGCCAAATGCACTGATGACAGAATTTGGAAAGAGCGTCTTAGCTGGGAAAGGAAGTGTGCATACAAGAAGTGGAGCACGCTGATTCTGGAAGACATTGGAGCATGGGAGCTTGGGCGCCAAGTTGCAACCTCGGGCCAACTCAGTTTTGCAAAAGGGGGTCTGATGGAATCCCTGCATGACTCGCTTGGCAACAAGGCCACATCGACGTTGCATGCAAGGGCTGGGCCACTGCTGAGATACGTGAAATTCTGGAAAGAGATTGGTTGCAAGGCTTTCCCAGTCTCTGAACCCATGGTATACGACTATCTCAAAGCCTGGCCTGATGCGGCTCCAAGTGCCTACAGGTCGCTGCTTTTGTCCCTATCCTTTTCATACCATATTTTGGGGCTGAATGGGGGCAACATTGGTTTTGGAAGTGCAAGGATCAAGGGCCTTTCTGACATACACTTTTGTGCAAGGCGAAAGCTTGTCCAGAGGCCGCCACTCACCGTCGAGCAAGTTTCATGGCTGGAGACTGTTGTGAAAGATGTCAACAAGGCATCTTTCGACCGGGTGGCTGCAGGCTATTTTCTTCTGCTTGTTTTTGGTCGCCTTCGCTTTTCAGATGGGACTCAGATCACTGACATGAGACTTGATGCCATTATGGTGGATGGCACCCTGAGCGGCTTCCTTGAATGTCGCGCTGAGAGGACAAAGACATCTCTCACCTTGGAGCGTAAGACCCGTTTCTTGCCGATAGCCTTGCCGTTGGTTGGATTTACTGACCCTTGCTGGGTTCATGCATGGCTTGAAGTCAGAGAACAACAAGGTTTGGAATGCAAGCCCGGGGTGCCGCTCATGACTTCCCCTGTGCAAGGAGGTGGATGGTCGAGGACTCCATTGCCGGTGAGCTCTGGTGGGGACTGGTTGCGATCCCTCCTCAAGGTCGACGACACGGGACCCAAAAGGGTTGCAACCCACAGCTGCAAAAGCACCATTCTCAGCATGTGTGCAAAGTTTGGGATTGAAGGGGTCCATCGCCGGATGTTGGGATACCACTCCCAATCGAAAGACCAATCACTGCTGGTATACTCAAGGGACGCAATGTCTCTCCCGCTCAGGCGGATGATAGCAATGATTGAAGCGGTGAGGGCCTCGAAATTTTTCCCTGATCAGACCAGGTCGGGTTATTTTGCTGAAGGTTCAGACATCCAGCACAACGAGCCCCAATCGGATGACGAAGCTTCAGACTCGAGCCGGGGTTCGGACAGTGAAGAAGATCGAGATCACCAAGACGAAGAAAACGTTGCCGAGCAGGTGCTGGGCAAATGGGCTCCTGAAGAGCCGTTGGAGCCCACCCGCTATGCGAGACACAGGACCTCCAGATGCATCCATGCCTTTGCAGATGAAAGTGGAACACACTACAAATGTGGCAGGGTAGCAACTGGCAACTACATTCGTCTTGACTCAAAGCCTGACTTCGTGTTCCCAATTTGCCAGGGATGCTTTAAGGTATGAACCGCATTTTGCGGCAATGCAACTTTGTGTGAAAGGAAAACCTGGCGCGCAGCGCAGATGTGAAATGTGCGTTTCTGTCGTTAGCCGTTGTTTGAAGCATGTTTTACTGCAGCTGAAAATTCTTGAAAAAGAGTTTCCAGTCCTACACATGCACTTGAAGCCATGATAGCGTTTGTACATAAACACCAGCATGTTTTTTTTTGGAATGCTTTATTCAAATGAATCGGAAGCAATTGAACCACTCCTTTCAAGCAGAGCGGCAGTGGTGAATGGCCCCACGACCGAAGTTTTGGGATCAAAGCAGACCTAAGCTGGTCACGATTCCTAAGCAGGAGTCGGACGAATGTCGTATGGAGACAGTGAAGCTGTTTTCAGACAAAGGGCCTTACAGATGGGACTGGAACAAGCGTCATTTGACCTTTTCTTTCAAAAGGGTTACACAACGATGGCACGTTTTGCTTTCAGCTGCAATTACTCTCCAGGTTCAGCTTCAGACAAACCGTTCATTGACATGGTCAAGGACACCCTGGGAAGGGATGCCACAGCCTTAGAGACAAGCATTTTGCGCAGACTCTTCAGCGAAAGCTATGCCAATGTTGCAGCTGATATCAAAACTCAAACGGAACAAACTGAAGACTCCACGAGCCGCAAGCTGGCCCCAGCCGAAAGGGCTCAGCGCCTGCGGGATCAACAGGCCCGTCTTGCAGGCTTGAACATCCGTGGAAACTATGAGCCTGGAGACACCTTGGTAGATCGATGCTGTGGATGTTATGAACAAGACAGGCTGGTTTACATTGAGTGGTCAGCATGCATTTCACGTGAATTTGAATTGACCAACAATGTGAAGAAGGATGCAAATTTGACTTTTACAAATGAAGGCGTTTTGAAGCTGGCCAAACAGGAAAAGCACCAGCCGGCTGCCACGAGCACGGAGATTCAGGTAAGGTACTGCCTCTTCCAGGCCAATATCCTGAGTTACCGTTTTCATGATAAGTGGACTGAATTCCTCATGGACACCCGAATGACTGAACCCCCAACGGGCTTTCAGCAGGTGACGATGAGACAAATAGAGATTGCTGACAAGAAACTTTTTACATTGTTAGCAGAAGCCACCCGTGAGGGAATCAAGTCACAAACAACAGGTAAACCATGCGACCTGGCGTTTGACAAGTGCTTTGAATCCACCGAAGTGCGCCATTTGCTACAGCCTGGCAACAGCAATGCAAATGCAGGTGCCAGCAAGCCTCCCAGGACACCTCCGAGTGATGCTGCACCGGCCCCGAAAAAGCCGAGGCCTGCAAACAAAGGGAAAGGTCAAGGGAAGGTCTCAGACTTCCAACGCATCCCTCATGATCTGCTGCGCCTTGGAGCTGTTGCCAACACTTCCAAAGGTCATAGGCTATGTTTCAGTTATAATTTGAAGACATGCAATGCACAGACGAAGCAACAAAAGTGTGAGAAAGGCCTCCACCTATGCTGCGTCAAGGGTTGCCACAAAGCCCATCTGGCTTTGGATTGTCCTGCAAAGAAGTCTGAGTGACTATCTGAGGGAGAGCCTGAGACATGTTTTTCAATGCGTGATGCTAAGCATGATGCAGACAGCTCGATGCCTGGAGTTGACCTGAAGCAAGGGTCAAGTCCGGGTTTACAGCAAAACCTTTTTGCCGATGCCTGCATGGAGCTCGAGGGAGCACCAGATGCAAAAGCAGACAGAAAATCTGTCGACAATGCTCAAGGCCGAAGCAGCGCCTTGCCGGAAGTTACGGGTATGGCCAAGTCAAACCCACCAGTTTTTATTGAAGCGTGTGCCGGATGCGGAATTTTGAGCCAAACTGCCAAAGCCAGGGGTTTCAAGGTTCTTCCAATTGACTGTGCACGGAACCGTCATCATGCGAAATGCAAAATTTATGAGCTGGATCTAAGCCAGCCTCATGCCATAGAGTTACTCAAGAGAATTTGCTGTGACATGGATGTGATTTGTGTCCACATCGCATTGCCATGTGGAACATGCTCAAAAGCCAGAGGCATTCCCCTTCCTGATGGAAGCCCAGGACCGGCACCGCTGAGAAGTTGGAGCCACCTTTACGGTTTACCAGGCATCTCAGGCACTGATGCCATCAAACTTGAAGCAGCCAACCGCTTGTACATAGCCATCGCTGAGTTCATTGAATTTTTGGAAAGTGAGGGAATACCCTGGACAGTCGAGAACCCTGGAAATTCTTGGCTGTGGGAGTTGCCGTGCATGGCCTGGCCAATAGCGAATGCCTCCTTTTACCATTTGCATGCATGTGCCTACGGAGGTTTACGAAAGAAAGACACAGCCTTTTTGGCCAGTCGAGAAGAATTTCATGCCCTTTCCAAATTTTGTGATGGAAGCCACCAACATGAGGGTTGGGGATATGATCATGAGCTAGGAGTTTTTAATACTTCAAAAGAAGCTGAATATCCGAGACAGTTGTGCGAAGCCTATACTGATGTTTTGGTTGAGCTGGCCCAACAGAAGGGATACTCTATCCCTACAACTGCAGCGGATGCTGGAGCAATCAAACCGCAACAGCAAAGAACTGGCCGGAAACTTCCGCAACTGATACCTGAATACCTCACGGTCTTGACAGCCTTGGTTGACACAGAGCCTACAACCGACGACAAACACTGCTTGGTTCAACCGGTTGGTAATGCCCCTAAAGGAGCTAAACTGCTGCGCTCTGAAGCAAAAGGGGGGAAACTGCTATGTGTTTTTGGACTTTACAGGAGCATGCATGAGTTTGTGGAGCTCTCCAGACAACTTTGGCATCCTTATGATGAACTGGTAAATTTGCCTGATGAAATAATCAAATGCCTTTTCACAACTTTGAGGGCTAGCATGGAAGAGCTGACCAAGAAACGCATCAGGACCCTACAGCGATGGACATCTTTGGCCAAACAATGCGCTGCCGAAGAACAACTGGTACAAGACAACCTCTCAGAAGAGGTGAGAACGGTGTTGCGAGGCAAAAGACTTGTCCTGTTAGAAAAACTTGCGGACGAAGTGGATTGGCCTGACAAATCAATTCACGAGGAGCTGCGTCAAGGTTTCATGCTGACAGGGTATGTACCGCCTACAGGGGTTTTCAAGGCCGACCTGAAACCGGCGAAGATGGACAAAGCTCAGCTCATGAAAGACTCAAAATTTTTGAGACCGCTCATCTTGGGAAAGCTCAAACATGCCTCCATGGATACAGAAGACGAACAAACGCTGTACGACATTACCCTTGAGGAAGCCCAAGGGAAGGGCTGGCTACATGGCCCTTACAGCCCTGAGGAAATTTCATTTCAACAAGGAGGAACCTGGTTGCCAGTAAGAAGATTCGGAATATGGCAGAAGGGAAAGTTCCGTCCGATTGACGACATGAAGGAGAACCATCTGAACGACTGCCTCACCTCTTGTGACAAGATCGACTTACATGCTATGGACCATGTCCTTTGGAGCCTTTGCATTGCTTTGAAGTTTTGTTTATTTCACGAGTCGATGTCCTTCAAACTGAGTGATGGGACTGTGCTACAATCGGAGGTGCGTCCGACATGGCGCGCCAGGCCTCCATCCTTCAAGATCACTTCTTTTGATTTGGCCTCAGCATATAAGCAACTCCCGCTAAATCCAGAAGAATACAACTGCACTGTTGTGACGCTGAGAAACCCCAGTGATAATACAATTAAATGTTTTTACATGAGGACCCTCCCGTTCGGGAGCATCGCGAGTGTGGTTCACTTCAACAGGATCTCAAGACTGCTATGGCGGCTGGGCCTCGCTCTGGGAATATTGTGGGGGAATTATTTTGACGATTATCCCTGCATAACTCACAGCGACCATAACACTTCGACGATGGCATGTGTGCAGAGCCTTTTCAAAATCCTGGGTTTTGCTTTCGCCGAAGACAAGTTGTTGCCTTTTGAAGATCGTGCTGAAATGTTGGGAGTGGAGGTTAACCTCGCGAACGCTATGCATGGCACTGTTGTGGTGGACAACAAACCTCAGCGGAAGGTGGAGATATCAGAAGCGATTTCAGAGATCATTTCGGAAGGAGGAATCGTTCCGTCAAAGCTGCCTTCCATTTTGGGGCGCATGCAATTTGCAGACATGCAACTTTCTGGGAAGTTGGGAAAACTTGCGATGGCGGATGTGAGAGAGATGGGAACCGAGTCTAAGGTATTTGTGCCTTTGACCGAAGAGATCCGTAAAGCTCTGTCCATGCTGAAAGTGCGTATGGAATCTGGGAAGCCTAGGGTGCTGCACATTAGCCCAACACAGCGACCGTGGATTCTTTTTACAGATGGGGCGTATGAACCCAACAGAGATACAGCTCCGAATGGATTGGGGGTCGCAACTATTGGAGGGGTTCTTTTTGCCCCGACTGGTGATGCTCGAGTGTTTGGCTGCAATGTGGACGAATCTCTGTTGAGCCAATGGCTACAAGATTTCTCGCACCCAATAGGGCTGATTGAACTGTATGCGATTGCTGTGGCCTACAACCTCTGGGGCCCAATGTTTGGAGACCAGAAGATTCTGATTTTTGGAGATAACTGGGCCGCAAACGATACCTTCATAAAGGGGACCTCCAGCGTCAAAGCATGGCGCAATTTACTGCTCCAGCTCGAACGTTTAGATGACAGTTACAATGCAATGGCCTGGATGGCTAGAGTTCCGTCGGCAAGCAACATAGCCGACCCGCCGAGCAGAGGTTCGATTGAAGAACTCAAAATGTATGCCCCTGTGATTGAGAGCCACATCACATGTCCAGTCACCGGCAATGTTCTCAAAGCTTTCTTGCATGCTGAAGCAGACGAGGGGATACATGCCAAATAGATGGAATACGTTTTGTTCTATCGCCCATGCAAACCAGCCGATCTATGCAGATCTCCAACCGCTGGTGAAAATGAATCAGAAACAACCCCTTGTCCGCTGAAGTGAAAAAGACAAAGCATTGCTGATTGGTCGTGATGTGTTTTTACTCTTTCATCCAGTTTTGCTTTTTCAGTGATGTCTCATCCAAACAATGCTGTGCGTTTTACATGTCGATTTTGTTTCATTCGAAAGGCGACGTTTCAAGTGAAGCGAAGATTAAGCATGACCCCTGCGCAAAGAGGCAACGCAAAGGTGAAAGGTCTCGGCACATAAATGTGTTTGATAAACAGAGTTTGATAAATAAGATATAACAAGACAAGGGCAGTTGACAAACTATAAGTTTGCAGTTGACTCGTCAATAGCGGTTTATAGTTAGTCAATTGTTGTGCTTGCATTTTGCAAGCACTCCCTTGTCTTGTGCAAGTCTCGAACTTCTGTTTATCTTTCACCTGTGCCTTCTCTTTCCCTTGCCCCTGGCTAAGTAAGAGGCTCGATGCGCAAATGTCCACGCGTCGCAACGCCAAACCAAAACGCGTAAGACCTCTAGTGCGATCAACTCCTCCTTATGCGAGCGTCTTTTACACGCGTTAATAAAGATGCGTTATTTGAGGTTTCAAAGAAACCCATGGAATATCCAGATGCATGCGAAGCAAATCCAAATGGTTGCTGTGAAACAGAAACCAACGGAACATAAACAAATAAGATGACATAAGCAAATCTGAATGGTTCCTAAAACAGAAACCACTCAAACTGTGTGCAATTTCCAAACATGTATTTAAATGGATGTTTTCAAATCATTCCCCAATGCTCAGGGAACCTTGTGACAACATGCATGCACACATGGTGACATTCCGAATAGGATTCATTTATGCCACCTGATATATTCATGTTCAAGAGGGTGGTGTGGGTGGGATCTCAAACAAATGTTTGAGATATGAAAGATTTTGACCCGCCCAACTCGTGACCCTCGTTTTTCCCTCCCTGGGGATACATGCCAAATAGATGGAATACGTTTTGTTCTATCGCCCATGCAAACCAGCCGATCTATGCAGATCTCCAACCGCTGGTGAAAATGAATCAGAAACAACCCCTTGTCCGCTGAAGTGAAAAAGACAAAGCATTGCTGATTGGTCGTGATGTGTTTTTACTCTTTCATCCAGTTTTGCTTTTTCAGTGATGTCTCATCCAAACAATGCTGTGCGTTTTACATGTCGATTTTGTTTCATTCGAAAGGCGACGTTTCAAGTGAAGCGAAGATTAAGCATGACCCCTGCGCAAAGAGGCAACGCAAAGGTGAAAGGTCTCGGCACATAAATGTGTTTGATAAACAGAGTTTGATAAATAAGATATAACAAGACAAGGGCAGTTGACAAACTATAACCAACTATCTATCTATCTATCGATCGACCTACCCATCTATCTATCTACCTATCTACCCATCTATCTATCTATCTACCTATCTACCTATCTATCTATCTATCTATCTATCTATCTGTTTATCTATCTATCGATCTATCTACCTACCTAATCTATCTATCTATCTACCTGTCTATCTATCTATCTATCTGTCTGTCTACCTATCTATCTATCTGTCTGCCTGTCTGTCTGTCTGTCTATCTATCTTATCTATCTAATCTACCTAACCTATCTAACCTATCTAACCTATCTAATCTATCTAATCTATCTAATCTATCTAATCTATCTAACCTATCTAATCTATCTAACCTATCTAATCTATCTAATCTATCTAATCTATCTAATCTATCTAATCTCTCTAACCTATCTAATCTTTCTAATCTACCTAATCTATCTAATCTATCTAACCTATCTAACCTACCTAATCTATCTAATCTATCTAATCTATCTAATCTATCTATTCTATCTAATCTATCTAATCTATCTAATCTATCTAATCTATCTAATCTATCTAATCTATCTAACCGATCTAATCTATCTAATCTATCTAATCTATCTAATCTATCTAATCTATCTAATCTATCTAATCTATCTAATCTATCAAATCTTTCTAATCTATCTAATCTACCTAATCTATCTAATCTATCTAATCTATCTAATCTATCTAACCTATCTAATCTTTCTAATCTATCTAATCAATCTAATCTATCTGATCTATCTAATCTATCTAATCTATCTAACCTATCTAATCTATCTAATCTATCTAATCTATCTAATCTATCTAATCTATCTAATCTATCTAATCTATCTAATCTATCTATCTATCTATCCATCTATCTGTCTGTCTGTCTACCCATCCATCTATCTATCCATCTATCTATCCATCTATCTATCTATCTATCTGTCTCTATCTATCTATCCATCGATCGATCCATCTATCTACCCATCCATGTATCTATCTATCCATCTTTCTTCGCATCCATCTATCTATCTATCTATCTATCTATCTATCTATCCATCTACCCATCTAAGCATCTTTACCTACATACATACATACATACATACATACATACATACATACATACAAACAAACATACACAGATACAAATACAAATGCATACATACATGCACGTATGCATGCATGCATGCGTGCATACATACATACACAGATACAAATACAAAACGCACGTACGTACATGCATGCAAACATACATACAGACATACCCAGATACAAATTCAAATGCATACATACTTGCATGCATGCATGCATGCATCCATACATACACAGATACAAATTTAAATACATACATACATAGATACATAGATACATACATACATACATACATACATGTATGCATGCATGCATACATACATACAAACATACACAGATACAAATACAAATGCAAATGCAAATACAAACATGAATGCATGCATGCAAAAATACATGCATGCATGCATGCAAAAATACATACATACATGCATGCATACATACATACATACATGCATACATACATACATACATGCATGCATACATACATACCTACATACATACATGCATACATACATACATACATGCATACATACATACATGCATACATACATACATACATACATGCATACATACATGCATACATACATACATACATACATGCATACATACATACATACATGCATACATACATACATACATGCATGCATACATACATACAGACATGCATACATACATACATGCATGCATACATACATACATGCATGCATACATACATACAGACATGCATACATACATACATACATGCATGCATACATACATACATGCATGCATACATGCATACATACATGCATACATACATACATTACATTACATTACATTACATTACATTACATTACATACATTACATACATTACATACATTACATACATTACATACATTACATACATTACATAAATTACATACATTACATACATTACATACATTACATACATTACATACATTACATACATTACATACATTACATACATTACATACATTACATACATTACTACATTACATACATTACATACATTACATACATTACATACATTACATACATTACATACATTACATACATTACATACATTACATACATTACATACATTTATACATACATACATACATACATGCATGCATACATACGTACGTACATACATACATACATGCATGCATGCATGCATACATACATACATGCATGCATGCATACATACATACATGCATACATACATACAATATTTACATATCTGCATATGTACATATTTACACATCATGCGTGTCATATACAGAGATATCCAAATATCCCAATCCAGGCTGACTTTCCACCAAGGTTTGGGTCCTTTGTTAACGCCCATTTGCGCTCCTTGGGGCGTAGCGGCAAAGCAATGACTGCGCCACTTGGTTGTGGAGTCGTTGGCCCCTGGGATAGGAACAGATCCGATACATTCCACCAGGGGTGGCCAGCAATGGTGAACCCTTTGGAACCTGAAAGAGCTGGAACTGAGGTTTTTGAAGGTTGACTACAAGGCGCGACTTGCTGGCCTTACTGTCCGGTTGCCTCAAAGGGTTGGGGTCAGAATTTCCTCCCAAATGCCGATGATGAGAATGCCAATGAACATCACTAAAACACACGAATCTCTTGCTAAAAACTGAACATCTCCATTGGATTTGCTTCGTGTTGAGGCACGTGGAGAGTTATATATTGGTATACCCTCCGGTAATCAACGTGGCCATTGAAAATCCACCATTTAGTTTGATGATTTTCCCAGCTGTAAACCTCCATTTAGTTCGGGGATCTACATATTTCCCAGCTAGCTACCTTTGAGGACACTGTTGCGGGTAATGGTATCTATTTGTGACGCTAACAGCTAGCGCAAGCACAGACTCCCACGGCAATGTTAGGCGCCTACGCCCGTACCCACAAACGTAGTTCCTGGTTCCGAAGAAGCGCAGCGTTGGGTGGATGGGGATTGCTTGGCAGGATGAGATCTTGGAACACTCGTGTATATATATATATGTAATGCATGTATGTATGTATATATATATGGATATATGTTCCAGGAAGTTGAGAATAAAAGTCTATGGGTTTTATCAGTATGAATTCCAGCTCACATGTATTGCCTGGAATTTTGAGGACATGCAATCTGATGGTTACCTGGGCACATGTTTGTCGTCCATGGTGTCTTGGTAAATCGGATTCGTCATTCAAATCCTCTTGCTATGAGAAGAAAGTGATGCGCACATTGACAGGATTTGGAACATATACATCATTAAAACTCTAGTAAGATGTTTATGATCCAGGAATATTTTCCCAGGAAGTATATGGACGCGGCTGAATATCCTTATGGCATATGTGCAATGTTCAAAGCCCCGGTTGGTTGATGTTCAAAACCATCACTTTGTCACATTGTAAATATAGATGTACATATCTGCATCAAATCTCATAAATTCACCATTTCTATCATGTAGCAGCTTGCCTCAGTGGATTTCAGCCATGGCCATGGCCACACCCTTTTTGGCTTCTGAGGTTTGTGTCGCCACTTGGACACTCAAGTCATCGCTGTTTTTTTTTTGGGAGACATGAGCAAAGATGGTTGGTTAATCACCAACTATGCCGTACGCCGTACATGTATGTATGTATGTATGTATGTATGTATGTATGTACGTACGTACGTATGCATGCATGCATGTATGTATGTATGTATGTATAAATGTATGTAATGTATGTAATGTATGTAATGTATGTAATGTATGTAATGTATGTAATGTATGTAATGTATGTAAGGTATGTAAGGTATGTTATGTATGTTATGTATGTTATGTATGTTATGTATGTTATGTATGTTATGTATGTTATGTATGTTATGTATGTTATGTATGTATGTATGTATGTATGTATGTATGTATGTATGTATGTATGTATGTATGTATGTATGTATGTATGTATGTATGTATGTATGTATGTATGTACTATGTTATGTATGTTATGTATGTTATGTATGTTATGTATGTATGTATGTATGTATGTATGTAATTAATGTATGTAATTAATGTATGTAATTAATGTATGTAATGTATGTATGTATGTATGTATGTATGTATGTATGTATGTATGTATGTATGTATGTATGTATGTATGTATGTATGTATGTATGTATGTTTTTTTGTTTTTGTTTTTATGTATGTATGGTATGTATGTATGTTCTGTATGTATAGTATGTGTGTGATATATGGTATGTATGTGATGTAGGTTATGTATGTATGTTATGCATGTATGCATATTATGTTCTGTATGTTTCGTTTTAAATGTTATGTGTGGTATGTATGTAAAGTATGTAATGTATGTAGTGAATGTATTGCATGTAATGAATGTCATGAATGTAATGTCTGTAATGCATGCAATGTATGCAATGCATGTAACGTATGTAATGTATGTAATGAATGTATTGTATGTAATGTATGTATGTACTGTATGTAATGTATGTCATATATTTAATGTATTAAATGTATGTAATGTATGTATTATATGGAATGTATGTATGGAATGTATGTAATGTGTGTAATGTATGTATATTATGTTATGTATGTAGTGTATGTAGTGTATGCACTGTATGTAATGCATGTAATGCATGTAATGTATGTAATGTATGTAATATATGTAATGTATGTAATGCATGTAATAAATGAAATGTATGAAATAAAATGAAATGTAATGTGATGTGGTGTGTTGTGATGTGATGTAGTGTATGCATGTATGTAAATATATATATATGCATGTATATGTATATGTATCTGTATATGTACATGTACATATGTATATGTATACGTATATGTATATTTGTATGTGTATGTTTATGTATATGTATATGTATATGTAAATGTATATGTATATGTATATGTATACGTACATATAGGGTTATTTATGAAACGTGGTGACTGAAGCCGATGGTTGATGGTTGTATCTACGTTATACATGCTTTGATAATCAACAAACATGCTCAACGACTGCAGTTTGTGTTCTATCCGTCCTCGGCCCTTTTGCAGCTGCATAGGCCACTCGGTGGCCAAGTACCATGCAGAATTGTATGAAAACAAAGATATAGAACCGAAAAATTGTCTATTTATTCGTTTCTTTATCCCTTATTATTACTTTGTGATTTGTTATTCATTGTCATATATGATGTAACATGGACGAGTAATGCAAATTGATGATTGCACAGATGGATAGATATAGGTACGGTAGATATAGGTAGATAGATATGATATAGCATTGGTTGCACTCCACGCTTTGGATACCCAGTGCACAAAACAGGTCACACTTGACAGAATCGATGGTCGCAAAGTCTTTCTGCAAGGCGTGGCAGCCTCCAACGGTGAGGAAAGATCAGGAAGGTACAATGTGGTGCCCACCAATTATGTTTATTGGCTTACAACCCCTATCAAACAGTTCGAGATATCCATCATTATCTACCATACCTCTTAGTTATTGGGGGTTACAAACCAACTTGGCTATCTTAGGGGCCCCACATTTGAGTCAAGCTTGGGGAACCCGGGATTATGAAATATCAGCATTGAAGGGGTAGTTGGATCATTTTCTGATGGGTTTTTAGGCCATTTGCTGATCGAAAAGGAGAATGGTTTGCTGAAGACCTGTGAAGGGACCGCGTTGTTTCTAGAGCTGAAGCAGGACTGGCCTCAGCCTTGATGGATTCGCCCCGGTGCCGCACAGAAGATCCGTGTGGCATTTGAACGGCCCGATTGAGATGTGAAAAAACGAGCGTGCCTTTCCAGTGGGTTTCCTTGTGGGAAAATAATGATGCCTTTCCAGTCATATCTAAGGTTTTGAGTTGCTTGGCGAGATCCGCATCAGGAACCTTAGTCCCCACTTGGTAGTATGCTGTCAACCAACTCAGCCAACATCTGTCAATTACACTCAGGGATCACCATCTCACTTTTCATTAGAGTCAAATGTCAATGTACCTGTGTATCCATATCTATCAACACCAAGCTACACATGGATGAATTTGCACTTTATAATACAAATTTAATTTACAATCAAAATATAGATGGTTCTGAGTTCCTCACCCCCCGTAGATGGTTGCTTTCCTGTAGTATGGTCCGGATATTTTTGGAGCATATTATAGGTAGTACCACACGAGGCAAAAACAATAACACACAATCATATATGGGTCACGGTAGGGAACTCACACTTAGAAAACAACTTTCCCATTGCTTCAACTCTCCCGCCAGCCAACATCATACATTTACGCATGTATGTATATATATATATATGTATACAAATAAACAAGATAGTAACAGATATATCTATAATAATTATATCCCTCTCTATCTTTATAGAGCTTAACTTCAGTTTAATCATAGTACATCTCTATAAACATCTATATGGTTTGAATATATATATATATATTCATTTTTAGCACCATTGACCACTATTGGCTTCTACATGGTCAGTTTAAATCTTCTCAGGAGCTCCGTGGCCGGAACTTGCACTTCGAATGCCGCGAGGTTAGCTCCGGTGGCGACAGTGAAATCAACAAGTGGCTCGGTGAAGGGCACAGGGCCCTGGTGTGAAAACATGGTGAAAGTAAGGAATTCATCATGAAAAAGGGTGACTTAAATGTGAAAACATATATGAAATCATGGATTTAATCATGACACACTAATTTCAGTCACAAAAATGGCACCAAACATTCAGATTTGACCAAAATTGGACATGATGGGGCTTAGATTCATTGGTAAAACGAGGATTATTCCAGCTCCGTACTGGTCAGCCATTGGCTAAGAGCTGACATAATTCCAGATCCACGATTTTTCCTTTTTCATGATGGGTAAACGGGGATACATTCCAGATTAAAAATCACCAGGATTAGTGTTGGAAACCACCAGGATTTGAAGATATGCCAAGAGATGATCGGGATGACAGACTTGAAGGTAGGATCTGTGGTGGTTTCAGATGTGAAATCCAGCTGCGATGGTGAAAAGATGGTTTTGGGCAGATCCTGAAAGCCATAAATCCAGCATGTGTGTAAAGCCCCCAAACACCACTGAGATATTTCATGCAATATAGCCAATTCATAGCCATGGATCTGAATTACAGTTGGGATTATCGAAGTATACAATTACTCCACTTACCAACCATTTGCTCCATTTACCAAACATCAAATCCCAAGTAAGGAGTGGTGCCCCTGGAGTTATAAGTTGGTTTATAACCTATGAAGTATAGATACAACACCCATGAACCCAGCAGTCGTTGGAATTTTCAAACCAACTTAGCCAACATAAATCAACTATACCCTCTGGTAAACTAACATAACTATGGAAAATCACCATTTTCAATGGGTAAATCCACTATAAATCACCGTTTTCAATAGCTATGTTTGTTTACCAGAGGCTAATTCGATATACACATTAAACCCCATTAGATCTCAAGAAATCACGGTAAATCCTTAGTTTTGTTGGTTTTCATCACCATTTCTCCTCTGGTTTCAGCATGGCGCGAAAAAAAGGCTGTCGTTGTTGATCGACATTGGGGGCCTAGTGGCTTCGCTGGGAGCATTGTGGTTTGGGATCTCAGTGGGTTGTCAATGGTTCCCAGATGGGCAAATCAAGGTATTTTGGTGTCATAATTTGGGCTACCCTCTGGTAAACTGTTACATAACTATGGAAAGATCCACCATTTTATAGCTGGGAAAATCCACTATTTCTATGGTCATTTTCAATAGCTATGTTAAATTACCAGAGGGTAATATCAATGTAGTGGGCTATAATGGCATATCATAATATAGTTATATATATATATATTATACCATGTGATACCATATTTATATACCATTATCATAATTTTCATAATGGGGTTTAATGATAAGCTCTGTGTTGGGCTACCAATCATCTTCATAATATAGTTCATTATATCATGTCTCCATGTTGGTGATATACTCCACAATAACATGGGCTGATAAAATATAAAACTCCATTGTATCTAACAATGCGGGCTGATGCTGGGGATATACAATGTGGTGCCCCCAAAGATCGCTAAGTTGGTTTGTAAGCCCATTAACTAGTTCGAAGAATAATCACTAGTTAGCCACTATTGACTAAATAAGAACCACTATTAATCACTGTTGATCACTATATTCCCTTACATAGTCAGTTTAAATACTACACTAGGTCTAATGTTATAATCTGGATATATCATTATGATATAACAATGTAGGACTAATGATAATAACACGGGCCAATAATGATAAGCTCTGTGTTGGGCTACCAATCATCTTCATCGAAGGAAGTTTAGAAGTCAAACTTCCGACAATATGGACAGATGAAAAGAAGAGATGGAAAGGGACAGAGAGAAGAGAAAGATTAGAAGAGAGAAGCGTAGAAGAGAAAGATCAGAAGAAAGAAGATGCAGGTGCGCGAAAAGGTAGGAAAGTCGCGAAACACCGTGTTTTTCCAATGTTTTGTGGCTCCGGAGGGTCGAAAAGTAGGCTCGCTAAAGCGGCGGGTGCGGAGCCAGCTGGCCAGATGAGAGATGAAAAATTGCACGCCGTTGTGGCGCGAAGCACATTTCCAAGTCAAAATGTACAAAACACACCATTGTCGGACCACTTTTGGAAGTTGCAATGTCGAAAAAGTGCACGCCGTTGTGGCGCGAAGCAGATTTCAAAGTCAAAATGTACAAAGCACACCAGGTCCGGACCACTTTTGGCAGTTGAGATGTCGAAAAAGTGCACGCCGTTGTGGCGCGAAGCAGATTTCGAAGTCAAAATGTTAATAACACCAGGGGTTCGGACCACTTTTGGAGGTTCAGATGTCGAAAAAGTGCACGCCGTTGTGGCGCGAAGCATATTTCGAAGTCAAAATGTTAAAAACACCAGGGGTTCGGACCACTTTTGGAGGTTCGGATGTCGAAACAGTGCATGCCGTTGTGGCGCGAAGGACATTTCGAAGTCAAAATGTTAAAAACACTAGGGGTTCGGACCACTTTTGGAGGTTCAGATGTCGCTTCGCTTCACTACACTACACTACATAACATTACACTACACTACACTCCAGTACAGTACATTACACTACACTCCAGTACACTCCACTACGCTAAATTACACTACACCACACTACATTACACTAAATGACACTGCACCACAGATAGACAGGTAGACAGATAGATAGACAGATAGACAGGTAGACAGCTAGACAGATAGACAGATGAAAGAGAGAGAGAGATAGATAGATAGATAGATAGATAGTCAGAAAAAGAGAGAGAGAAAGAGAGGAGACCTCAAGCACCTTTCGGTCCATCAGTGGATTCGCTCTGCCATCCCGGATTCACAACAACCAAGCTCTCCTATAGGTTTCCTATTTTTGAAACTTCCGCCACCGCCTTGTGCGGTACTACTGGTAATATAGTTCATTATATCATATCTCCATGTTGGTGAAATACTCCACAATAACATGGGCTGATAAGAATAACTCCATTGTATCTAACAACGCGGACTGATGTTGGGGTATATTGGAGATATAGTGGAGATATAATGGGATCTAACGGGGAGATGGCGGAGATTTGTGTTCGTACTGATAATATGACTTTGGGCCGTGTCTGAAAATGAGGGATTACCCCACATGTTGGTAAACCATTTGAATTTAGGGATGCCAAAATTTCAGACAAACCTGGATTCGGTTGGAAATTGCAGAAGTGGTGAAACATGGCAATGGACCACTTTCATCCACTTTCCATTTATAGATGATCTTACCATAAACATCTCCATTGGGGATTTCCCAGCCATTGATCACCTTCAGGGTCTTCCAAGATGGCTCTTTTTGGGACCAATCGAACAACCTCCGTTCCCAGCGAGGTACCTCTTCAAGACCAACAGCCAAGGCAGCTTCACGGCCAAGCATTTGGAGGCCGTTGAGGGAAACTGGTGGCAGGTCGGAAGCTTTGAGTATGTAATCCCATGTAATCCCATCAATCCCGTCCGCTTTCATTTTCTCTACAGAAAGTACAGGCCTCCAAGATGCACTATTTAACCAGAGGCTTCCGGGGGGCTAACTTGATAGGGGATTGCTGATTTTCAGGGAGCCTCACAGTGAAATGCCAGCTTTGATGCAATTTGAAGATGTATGGAATCTTCCAGGGGATTTGTGACTATGTTACCATCTAGTTGTAGCACGTTTACTATCATTTATTTGTCTTCCCCAGCAATCACAGATAATCACAGTGTTTCCCCAAAAAATCATACACCCATTGTTTTTCTACTGCGAAATGCTGAAAACTTGTGTCTACCACGACACCCCATAGCCATGGTAAGGAGAGCAAGGATTTGAGTCGTCAACCTTCGGTGACCTTTGCGGACGTGGCAGGTGGGGTGCCACCATTGAAATGTCGTGGAATTGGTAGAGCTGGTGCGAAAAAAGCTGGATCTTTATTTTATATCGATATATGAAGTACCTTCTGGTAAACTAACATAACTATGGACAAATCACCATTTTTAATGGGTATATCAACTATTTCTATGGCCATTTTCAATAGCTTTTTGTATGTTTACCAGAGGGTATACAATGTGGTGCCACGAAATATTCCAGGCATGGAGGGAACTAAGGAGGAGCTGTTGGGAGCCAAGGGGAAGATGTTCGGTTTGGGAGCCGAAAATCTGTGGCTTTTGTGATGTTTTGTTCACAGAATTTTACGACATATTTAAAGCCCCAGAACATAGTAAATCTAGTGACCTAATGAACTTTTAAATAGTGATCAGATGTGACAAAAATGACTTTTTCTGTTTTTTTTTTTTTTTTCGGTGGTAGTTAATATGGTAATCCATTTCAAGACTAAGTCATTAAATATCACCCATATGGTCCCTATCCCCACATCTCAATCCAGTGGCGGCACCAAGGCAGGAGGTCATTGCCTACTTGCGCCAGCCCGGCGAAGCTTGTGGTACTTGGAACGGAGATCCAGGGGACCCAGTTTCAGTTTAGCAAGATGGATATGAAATTTCCAAGCGCTTGATGAATGGACTATCCCCAGAAAAATATATGCCTTGTGGCTTAGAAACCATTCACTTGTTGGCAAGTTGTCAGATAGGATGGGAGAATTTGCATCCATTGAATTCATGTTTCTCAAAATTGGATGAACAAAATTCCACACTGCCACACTTCCCCCATCCGAAATGAGCGCTGGCCAGGCGACCCTGACAGATTCTATGCTCTTGGCCAGGGGCCCAAAAAAGTCCCCAGGGCGGGTAGCTGGACGTCTTTGGAGCTAAGAGGGTTCCAAATCCGAAATGGGGGTACACCAAATCATCCAAGTCAATTTAGTTTTGAAACCCATGGTGACTTGGGGACCCCCCATTCTATGAAACCATATGAAACCCACATTTTAGGGGGAAACAACACACACACACACACTTGTATACATAGATAAACATCAAATTTCGGGGCACCCTATTTTCAGACAAATCCATTTTAGAGTTTCAGTTATTGTGTGGGTGTCTATCCCACAAGCCAATTGGTGGTGGGACTGGGCACCCAATCCGCCCAGATTTCATGGGGACCTCCAAGACCCATCAGAACCATTGTGGTTGTCGTTTTCCCAAGATTATTCTACCAAAAGGTACCGCACGGTCGGTGGTGGTGGAAGTTTCAAAAATAGGAAACCTATAGGACAGGTTGGTTGTTGTGAATCACGGATGGCAGAGCGAATCCACTGATGGACCCGAAGGTGGTTGGAGTTGTGCTTTTTGAAATGGTTGCAGTGGTCACCTCACCACAACTGCTGGATGTAGCGTGGTGTAGTGCAGTTGTAGTTGTAGTTGTAGTGTAGTGGAGTTGTAGTTGTGTGTAGTGTCGTCAGTGTAGCGTAGTTGCAGTTGTAGTTGTGGTGTGGTGTAATGAATGTAGTTAGTTGTAGTTGTAGTTGTAGTTGTAGTGTAGTGTCGTGTAGAATAATTAGTGTAGCGTAGCGTTATGTAATGTAGTCGTGTAGTTGTAGTTGCAGCTGCAGTTGTAGCAGCAGTTGTAGTGTACTGTGATGAGTGTAGTGTAGTGTAATTAGTGTGGTGTAATGTAGTGTAATGTATTTGTAGTTCTAGCTGTAGTAGTAGTGGTAGTGGTAGTGGTAGTGGTAGCTGTCTGTCTGTCTGCCTGCCTGCCTGTCTGTCTGTCTGTGTCTGTCTGTGTCTGTCTGTGTCTGTCTGTCTGTGTCTGTCTGTGTCTGTCTGTGTCTGTCTGTGTCTGTCTGTGTCTGTCTGTGTCTGTCTGTGTCTGTCTGTGTCTGTCTGTGTCTGTCTGTGTCGGTCTGTGTCTGTCTGTGTCTGTCTGTGTCTGTCTGTGTCTGTCTGTGTCTGTCTGTGTCTGTCTGTGTCTGTCTGTCTGTCTGTGTCTGTCTGTGTCTGTCTGTGTCTGTCTGTGTCTGTCTGCCTGTCTGTCTGTCTGTCTGTCTGTCTGTCTCTCTCTCTCTCTCTGTCTCTGTGTCTGCAAGTTTGAGAACGAAGCTATTCTGCGAGACTTCCTCAGTTTGAACTTGACAACATCAAAAACACAGCAATTCTGCGAAACCTCGATTTTCGAAGTTGACAACGTCAAAACCGAAGCAATTCTGCTAGACTGCTAGACTTCCTCAATTTTCGAAGTTGACAACATCAAAAACGAAGCAATTCTGTGAGACTTTCTTAAAAAATGGAAAGTTGAGTGCAGAGCTGACGGCCTCGTACTAATGCGTTTTGCGATTTTCCATTCCATCGGTCTAAAACATTGCACCTGCCACGAAAAAGTTAGGCTAGGTCATACGAAGTGCTGCACCTGGCACGCAAAATCATCTTGGCAAACCTGAAGATCTGATGCTACAAAATTCAACCCCTCTCAGGAAATAAGCGCCCTGACCTCCTAACATGTCTGTTGGAGATGTCTCTTATAATGTGCCTCTTTGCAGATCCTCTCAAGGTCCGAGACCGTCTCGTCAGTTTTTAACACTTTTGACTTGTGAATGTGCTTGGCACCACAACGGTGTGCAGTTTTTCGACATCTCAACCTCCAAAAGTGGTCCGAACTTGAACCTGTGGTGTTTTTAGCATTTTGATTTTCAAATGTGCTTCGCGCCACAGCCGCGCACACCTTTTCGAAATCTCAACTTCCAAAGGTGGCTCGGAGCTGCGGTGTTTTTAACATTTCACTTCCAAATCTGCTTCGCGCCACAACTGCGTGCAATTTTTGATCTTTCATCCTGTCACATGGCTCCGCACCCGCTCTTCTCTGATCTTCTTTCTTCTCACTCTTTCGCTTCTCTGACTCTTCCCACCTCTTCTGCTTCATCTGCCCATATTATCGGAAGTTTGAAGTCTAGATTTCCTTCGACCATAAGAAATTATGAACAACATCAACCCCTAGTATGGTTGGTCTTGCATTGCCATTTTTGTTGGTTAACTTGCGCCATTGAAATTTAGTTTCTGGTAATCAAACGTGGTTTGCTGGAAAAACCTCAATTGTAGATGATTCTCCCAGCTATAAATCCCAATTTTTTACGGGATTTCTCATCATCCAACCATTATTTATTAGTTAAATCCACTTATATTTTGATGGTGAAAACCAAACTTGAATGATCAATCATTAACCAACAGAGGTTTGAGGACACCAGAGGGTAATGAAACAACTGGCTTCAGGCGCCCAGCCGCCCCGTGGCATCCTCCTTGCGGGACCCAGCGGCACTGGCAAGACGCTGATGGCCAGGGCAGTGGCTGGCGAGGCTGATGGGATGATCAATGCTGATTTTTCATGGAACACCAAAGATTTTTCATATGGACCAGCAGGAATCTCGGTTTGGGTACCCAGCAGGAACATCTTAATTTGATCGGGTGGTAATAGCTGTAAGAAACTTCCATCGCAGCTGAATCACTTCGACCTGCAACATTTGGAGTATGTCAGTTCAGGTGGTAGATCGTTTATTCATGTTTATCCTCTTACTATCTCATGATTTACAGTTTTGTTTTGGTACAGATACCGTTACCAGAGTTTTCAGATGGCGCCAGGCCGGAGTGCCCTTTTTGTATGCCAGTTCGGCCTCCTTTGTGGAGATTTTTGCCAGAAACCCAGTGTTTTTGTTTTTCTGTGGTGTGGTGAGTTGTAGATCTTCATCCATAGGATCTGTGGTTTATAAGCTGGCTATGTACATATATATATGTATATGTATATGTATATGTATATGTATATGTATATGTATATGTATATGTATATGTATATGTATATGTATATGTATATACATGTATAACCACCACCTTTTAGCCCTGTTTCTGTTTGTGGGTTAGGCAAGAAATTTTCTGGGACATATTTCACCTCACTATTAGCCCCACGTGTTCCAAAAGAGATGGGGGGGCTTCCGGATGCCACGTTCAGCCTAGAAATATTTCTGGAACCACTCCCACTTAGATTGCAGATGCTGGGATGCTCATGCATTCCGAAGAGAGCGAAATCCAATTTTTAGGGAAACATGTCCATCAGGGCAATGACCCCAGAGCCTCAATTCCATCTGGCCCCAGCTGAACATGAAACCAACCTGTGAAGAGTGAAGTGACAAAAATCGATGTAACATGAAATCATCCAAGGGACAAGGATTTGTTTTGTGGGGGGACGTGTGACAGCTGTGAGGGTCCCCACTTTGAGTTTCCCAGGTGGGCCAGGGAGCCCTGAGGATCCGACAATTCTTTGAGCAGGTGACGGGGGGTGGCTTAATACAACGACCAATTTTGTGGGTCTAATGCTATGGATCCGAACCCTGGCATGCCAGTGACCAGGAAAAAGCATGTTGCCATAGAGCGACTTTGGGATGGTCATTTCCCCATTACTTGCGGTTTGCTTAGGTATAGAATTCTGACCTATAGCCGAAGGCTGGGTGCAATGGCTGCACTCCAGACTGAATTGGGATGGGTCAAAATCGGTCAAAAGTCAAAACTTTATATTGGTGCTTATCATCTTATCAGCCAACCAGTACAAAGGGCACTGGTGCATCCCCTGGTCTGACGGTCAGGCTCGCGCCTGTGCACCTTGCATTGTTTTCCTGGATGAGCTTGATGCCGTGGGTCACTTTTTTTTTCGAAAGTGGGGTGCTGCGGGCTCTTCCGGTCGTCTTGGAGTCTTGGTGTCTGAAACGGGGTAATTTTGTCTTGTCTGACCAGTTGATGTGCCAATGGGATTTTGTAACCAGATCCCTTCTGAAATACCGCCCGGATCTAGCCAGGTGCAATGTCGAGCTCGAGGTGAAATAGAACTCACCAGATAGGTCATTTACGCAATGCTTGTAGGTGACATCGATGCAATCCCCTGTTCACACTAAGCTGCGCAGAAAGCCATGAAGCGTAGTTTTTTGTTGGGGATGAAACCACATATGTGGGACCATAGAATGGGGGTGTTTAATATGAACGAGGGGTGGGATTACACATGATTGATCTGCTAATCTCCATGTTGCTTATCTCAAATTCAAATTCTTTGTTGAGCAAACCTTGTTGAAGCCTCAGTAGTGGGCTCTCCAATACTGAATTTTCCCGAATCCTAATTTTTGAGTGGTCGGATGCCTCATGTTGGTAGGTTTAAACTGGTGAAATGCCACCCATTTGTCAGATCCAACGAACCAGATCCCAACATTTCATGACATGGTCAGGTCCCGTGGTTTTTGCTCGTTAAACTGATGACATCGCCCGATTTCAATCGCCCGATTTCAATCGCCGCCTGAGGCTCCTCGCGCCAGATGTCCGCTTCGGGTGGAGGTGGCAACCAGGTGACCGAGCTAGATTTCAACGTGAAAAATGTGTTTTATTTTGGCAAAGAAAGGGCTTTTGGATCATTAAAGATGGAGATTTTCGCACGGACCCGGAACCAAAGATGTTGATTGACCAACTGGATATGGAGATCTGATTTGATGACCGGGCGCCTAGGAGTATGCCCAAACGCTCAACCAGTTGCTACTCGAGTCCCTTCCTTGGCGGCGAGTTGGGGCTTGGGCCGGGCGGACCATGGGGACCGAATTTAGGGGTAGTTGGTGCAGCTAGTTCACCCCATTTTCTGGTAGTAGGGCTCCGAAAGTCAGGCTTGATGGCGTGGAGAGCAATGCCAATGGTGCCACCGTCGCGGAGGGGTGAGTCATGAGCTATGGCGGCTAAGGGCCGTGGGGAGGGGAATGAAACTTTTTTTTTGGGACTCATAAGCGAAATCATCCTGGGAGCCTAAGGAAGAAGCATAGGGGACTTCTAATTCTAATTCAGTGCCTTTTGTCACCAAGAAAATATGACTTGAGAATCCCATAGGTCTTTCTCCAAGGTAGGAGATAGATGAGCTTAAGTAGGTGAGAGTAGCTTCGGTCCCTGGCCTGAAAACTCTGGCCGATCAGAGCAGGTATCAGAACTAGAGATATTTGGATCTGACCTTTTCCTGATGGTTCCTATCGGTTTATCGTCACTTTCTTACGACAATTACAAGGGTAGCCTCCGTATTTTGAGGGAGCAGGCAGTGGAAGTTGCAGTGCCATGTTTTGCTCGTTTGCCTTTCGACAGCGCACAGAGGGCATCAATGTGTTGCATAGCAGCTGCCCTCAATTTGTCAACCAATCTCAAAGTGAGCTTCACTGCCAGGAAATGCTAGGAACGTCCGGTTCGACAAAATCGCAGGCTTTTCTATGCGGAGTAAAACTGTCAAATCTGTAGCCGCTTTGATGCCATCCAGTGGATTCCAGTGGATCATGGACTGAAAAAGACCGTGAAGGACTGAAGTGTTTGGGGGACTACCAAACACTATTTGGCAGAGGTATAGCAGGTATAGCGCCATAAACAGGGCAAAAAAACTGACATTGACATCGCTTTGCCGGATGGCTCGGGATGCTGGAATCTTAGTAGTGACTCACTTGGATGATTGATCCAAAATGATTCAAACATCTAGACTAGGATGATATACCGAACCGCACACATCGGCGGGTCTTTAATCAGAGGTCAGAGTATGGTGCGCAAAATTTTCCAATTCCGGGACACTAGTCTGGACGATTCAGAATCTTGTCAGCCCTGGGTTCTGGGGTATATAAGCCCTTATGAGCCACAAGACTGACAAATGGAATCGATGATGAATCAACTTAGTTGAATAGGTAAATCATCATGTTTATCACCTATATGGAGGTTACCAAACGCATGGGGGTACCCCTAGTTATCATCCATTGATGGATTTTCCATGAAATAAACCATCCAGCGATAAAGGGCTTTCCCGATGACTATGGAAACTTCCAGATATAGACGGGCCATGGCTTCCATCGCAACAGGTGACTGTCTATGTGAAGTCGTTTAGATGATCCCAGCAATTTCCCAGCTTTTTCAATATCCAATCATATCCAATATCTCCATTGTGTTCTCTGGGATTTCCCAGCGTTGCAACAGAGTTGGCGACCCTCAGGTCCGGGCGAGGGCGACAACCGGGTCAGAGGAGTCGTGGAGCGGTGCAGAGCGAGGCGCGTTTTTTAAATCGCGGCAAGAGCCGATTGGTTTGCCCGGAAGGTTACAACATGTTACAACGGTGTTCAAACATTATCCTTGGACATCAAAGACCTGCGCAGAACGTGAAATCTCTGAATCCACCAGAAAACTGAGTGAGAAAACGCAGTATTTTCTGCAACATCTTTTATCATGTTCGACAACAGGGCATCCTCAACGTTGCAGTCTGGGCAAACCGGGGTCTGTGCACAATTGTAGGTATTATTGTGCCATTTGAACTGGTTCAATTAGTACAATTAGAACATATTATAACCAGCAAGGTTAACAATGGTTAATTGTACCATTATTGTACCATTATTAACTAATTATTAACATGGTTAACCAGTTATATTATTAATTGTAATTAATTGTACCATTATTAACATGGTTAACCTTTCTTTTTTAGCATTCAATATTTCTGCGATGCCCATCCAAGGTTCGTAAAATTCAGATTCCAACAGCACCAAAAAAAAATCGTGTGATGGAGCCCCCGCCCGTTTCCTGTGTTTGTTGGTTTATAAGCTCCGTTGGTTTTATAGACATATGAGCAATGGTCAATACTGGGTATTATTAACCATTAATAGGGGATGGTCATCCAATGGTTAATAGGTAATTATAACCCTGGCACATATGGATGTTTCCAAAGTCATGGGGGTACCCCCATGACTATCATCCATTTCTGGATGGATTTTCCCATGGAAATAAGCCATCCAGCGATAAAGGCGTACCCCCATGACTATGGAAACCTCCATGTCATGATATATATATATATATATATTGTACAAAGTGGGTCCCCCCAGTTTTAAGTTGGTGTATAAACCATAGTAACTATAGATATATTTGATATAAGCCAACAGTTCAACAAACCAGCGAGTCACGAGTCCCAACTCGCGCAACTCGCGCATCCTGCCGCGATGCCAAGGCTGATGTGCAGAGTGCGGCAATTGTAGTACCCTTGGAAGCGGGATACAGCGGTTACACCCATATATGGATGTGCATTCTAGGAATCGGATCCGTGGTTTATAACGGATATATGATATAATATGAATAATATGAATATACACATGAATGTATATATATATATATATGTATACATATGTATTATAGGCCCAAAAAGTCAATGGGAATATTCGATATTTTCAAACGTGGCTATAATGTGCTTATTGTATCTTATTGTTCCCATACTAAGTGGGATGCACCCCCCAAGTTGCGTCACAGGGGAGGGAACATTTTATTTTTCAGGAAACCCATATGGAACCCCTGTATTTGATGGTAAAACTCTAATGTTTTCCGGTTAAGATTTCCCTTCATCATCCTTCATCCAATCCATCCATCGATGCCCCCAAAGTAGTTGCCCCTCTAAGGCTTGGAAATCGGAACCCTTCAGCAGCTTTGATGCATTCCCAGTGCTCTCGCAGGCACCTTCTTCCAACGTTGTCGGAAGGGGTTGAACACAGATGGCTTGAGTAAAATCATCCCGACACAATGCAAGCTGATTTGATGCAAAATGAAACTGACTGCAGAGCTTTCGAACATGGAATCACAAAAGTAAAAGGCGTGGCATAGTATTATGACGCACTGAAGTTTTCGTTGGCCCAAAAAGCACCAGTCTTCAAGGAAAGTGTGACACCCGTGAAGCTCCATTGTGATCATGAAGCTCTTGAACATTGTCATCGTGTTGGCTCTCGCATGTGTTCCAGTGCAGAGCGATGAAGTGAAGAACCTCCGGGGAGAGGTAGCGCCGACTGAGTCTGGTTCAGCTGATGTGCCAGCAAAGGAGTCTGATCTCGACAAGGACACAGAATCAGAGGGACCAAGTGATGCCGTTGGGGTTCCAGAAAAAGAGCTGGATGCCACAGTCGAGCAGGGTGACCCAGGTGACTCCACTGAAGGGGCTGTTGCCGAGCCTGACGCTGCCGAAGCAGAGGCTACTGAAGGCGAGGAGGATCTGATGGTCCGAACATGCCGCCGTTGGGTGACTTGCCACGATGGCTGGTACGGAGGCATTCGCTGCTCCGGCGGCCGATACTGCACCCTCTGGCGTTGAGCTGAGCATGTAGCGGTGTCCCTGTACAGTGTCGAGGTACCTACTTGAAAGCTTGACGTGGGCCACATGTTGCAACCTTTGACTGTTTCGACATCCTTCGACCAACTAAGGGGTTGGATGAATTTGAGGGGCAGGACATTGTATGATTTAGGTCACAAAGACCTTCCACATTCCTGCATTATGTCATGAGTCATAGGAGTCATAGGTATGTCTGTCAACATCATACTGCGAGGTCGTAACGTTCAGCACGACCCATTGAAGTCTGGCAGCAAAAAAGCCATGCGTCGCTGCCATGCCTCTAAAATTTCCATCCACCAAGTGCAATCTCTCAATACAGACGGAGGTTGAGGTTGAACACAGAAGGCTGCTTGAGATTTCTTCAGTGGGTTTATACTGTACTAACATTAACACAATTGATTTGAACCTAAATGAAGCTGACATGTTGAGGAGCTTTTGAACATGGAATCAGAAAGGTGTGGCTTTTACTTGTAGTTAGTTCAGTGTGAGCCGTTTGGGCGAGTTTGTTTAGGAGACAATCTATAATTACATATGTATATATATATATATGTAATATGTATGTATAGATACACGCATATCTGTGCGTGTAGCTGCACCGCAGAAGTCAACACTGAACATCTTCTGCTGATCACTGCCAAACATCATGACTGCACTGAAGTTTTCGTTGGCCCAAAAAGCACCAGTCTTCAAGGAAAGTGTGACACCCGTGAAGCTCCATTGTGATCATGAAGCTCTTGAACATTGTCATCGTGTTGGCTCTCGCATGTGTTCCAGTGCAGAGCGATGAAGTGAAGAACCTCCGGGGAGAGGTAGCGCCGACTGACGAGTCTGGTTCAGCTGATGTGCCAGCAAAGGAGTCTGATCTCGACAAGGACACAGAATCAGAGGGACCAAGTGATGCCGTTGGGGTTCCAGAAAAAGAGCTGGATGCCACAGTCGAGCAGGGTGACCCAGGTGACTCCACTGAAGGGGCTGTTGCCGAGCCTGACGCTGCCGAAGCAGAGGCTACTGAAGGCGAGGAGGATCTGATGGTCCGAACATGCCGCCGTTGGGTGACTTGCCACGATGGCTGGTACGGAGGCATTCGCTGCTCCGGCGGCCGATACTGCACCCTCTGGCGTTGAGCTGAGCATGTAGCGGTGTCCCTGTACAGTGTCGAGGTACCTACTTGAAAGCTTGACGTGGGCCACATGTTGCAACCTTTGACTGTTTCGACATCCTTCGACCAACTAAGGGGTTGGATGAATTTGAGGGGCAGGACATTGTATGATTTAGGTCACAAAGACCTTCCACATTCCTGCATTATGTCATGAGTCATAGGAGTCATAGGTATGTCTGTCAACATCATACTGCGAGGTCGTAACGTTCAGCACGACCCATTGAAGTCTGGCAGCAAAAAAGCCATGCGTCGCTGCCATGCCTCTAAAATTTCCATCCACCAAGTGCAATCTCTCAATACAGACGGAGGTTGAGGTTGAACACAGAAGGCTGCTTGAGATTGCTTCAGTGGGTTTATACTGTACAAACATTAACACAATTGATTTGAACCTAAATGAAGCTGACATGTTGAGGAGCTTTTGAACATGGAATCAGAAAGGTGTAGCTTTTACTTGTAGTTAGTTCAGTGTGAGCCGTTTGGGCGAGTTTGTTTAGGAGACAATCTATAATTACATATGTATATACTGTATATATTATATATATAATTATATTTATACACAGTATATATATATGTATGTATAGATGCACGCATATCTGTGCGTGTAGCTGCACCGCAGAAGTCAACACTGAACATCTTCTGCTGATCACTGCCAAACATCATGACTGCACTGAAGTTTTCGTTGGCCCAAAAAGCACCAGTCTTCAAGGAAAGTGTGACACCCGTGAAGCTCCATTGTGATCATGAAGCTCTTGAACATTGTCATCGTGTTGGCTCTCGCATGTGTTCCAGTGCAGAGCGATGAAGTGAAGAACCTCCGGGGAGAGGTAGCGCCGACTGAGTCTGGTTCAGCTGATGTGCCAGCAAAGGAGTCTGATCTCGACAAGGACACAGAATCAGAGGGACCAAGTGATGCCGTTGGGGTTCCAGAAAAAGAGCTGGATGCCACAGTCGAGCAGGGTGACTCAGGTGACTCCACTGAAGGGGCTGTTGCCGAGCCTGACGCTGCCGAAGCAGAGGCTACTGAAGGCGAGGAGGATCTGATGGTCCGAACATGCCGCCGTTGGGTGACTTGCCACGATGGCTGGTACGGAGGCATTCGCTGCTCCGGCGGCCGATACTGCACCCTCTGGCGTTGAGCTGAGCATGTAGCGGTGTCCCTGTACAGTGTCGAGGTACCTACTTGAAAGCTTGACGTGGGCCACATGTTGCAACCTTTGACTGTTTCGACATCCTTCGACCAACTAAGGGGTTGGATGAATTTGAGGGGCAGGACATTGTATGATTTAGGTCACAAAGACCTTCCACATTCCTGCATTATGTCATGAGTCATAGGAGTCATAGGTATGTCTGTCAACATCATACTGCGAGGTCGTAACGTTCAGCACGACCCATTGAAGTCTGGCAGCAAAAAAGCCATGCGTCGCTGCCATGCCTCTAAAATTTCCATCCACCAAGTGCAATCTCTCAATACAGACGGAGGTTGAGGTTGAACACAGAAGGCTGCTTGAGATTTCTTCAGTGGGTTTATACTGTACAAACATTAACACAATTGATTTGAACCTAAATGAAGCTGACATGTTGAGGAGCTTTTGAACATGGAATCAGAAAGGTGTAGCTTTTACTTGTAGTTAGTTCAGTGTGAGCCGTTTGGGCGAGTTTGTTTAGGAGACAATCTATAATTACATATGTATATACTGTATATATATTATATATATATAATTATATATATACACAGTATATATATATATGTATGTATAGATGCACGCATATCTGTGCGTGTAGCTGCACCGCAGAAGTCAACACTGAACATCTTCTGCTGATCACTGCCAAACATCATGACTGCACTGAAGTTTTCGTTGGCCCAAAAAGCACCAGTCTTCAAGGAAAGTGTGACACCCGTGAAGCTCCATTGTGATCATGAAGCTCTTGAACATTGTCATCGTGTTGCTCTCGCCTGTTTTCCAGTTGAGAGAGCGATGAGAAGTGAAGAACATACGGGGAGAGGGGGGTCGCGCCGGACTGAGTCTGGTTCAGCTGATTGTGCCAGGCAAAGCAAAAGGAGTTCTGATCTTCGACCAAGGACACAGAATCAGAGGGAACAAGTGATGCAGTTGGGGTTCAAGAAAAAGAGCTGGATATGCCACCGCTCGAGCAGGGTGACTCAGGGTTGAATCAACTGAAGGGGATTTGGCCGAGACTGACTCTGCGAAGAAGAGGCTTACTGAAGGCTGAGGAGGCGGATCTGATGGTACGAAACATGCCGCCGTTGGGTGACTTGCCACGATGGCTGGTACGGAGGCATTCGCTGCTCCGGCGGCCGATACTGCACCCTCTGGCGTTGAGCTGAGCATGTAGCGGTGTCCCTGTACAGTGTCGAGGTACCTACTTGAAAGCTTGACGTGGGCCACATGTTGCAACCTTTGACTGTTTCGACATCCTTCGACCAACTAAGGGGTTGGATGAATTTGAGGGGCAGGACATTGTATGATTTAGGTCACAAAGACCTTCCACATTCCTGCATTATGTCATGAGTCATAGGAGTCATAGGTATGTCTGTCAACATCATACTGCGAGGTCGTAACGTTCAGCACGACCCATTGAAGTCTGGCAGCAAAAAAGCCATGCGTCGCTGCCATGCCTCTAAAATTTCCATCCACCAAGTGCAATCTCTCAATACAGACGGAGGTTGAGGTTGAACACAGAAGGCTGCTTGAGATTTCTTCAGTGGGTTTATACTGTACAAACATTAACACAATTGATTTGAACCTAAATGAAGCTGACATGTTGAGGAGCTTTTGAACATGGAATCAGAAAGGTGTGGCTTTTACTTGTAGTTAGTTCAGTGTGAGCCGTTTGGCGAGTTTGTTTAGGAGACAATCTATAATTACATATGTATATACTGTATATATATATAGATACACGCATATCTGTGCGTGTAGCTGTACCACAGAAGTCAACACTGAACATCTTCTGCTGATCATTGCCAAACATCATGACTGCACTGAAGTTTTCGTTGGCCCAAAAAGCACCAGTCTTCAAGGAAAGTGTGGCACCCGTGAAGCTCCATTGTGATCATGAAGCTCTTGAACATTGTCATCGTGTTGGCTCTCGCATGTGTTCCAGTGCAGAGCGATGAAGTGAAGAACCTCCGGGGAGAGGTAGCGCCGACTGAGTCTGGTTCAGCTGATGTGCCAGCAAAGGAGTCTGATCTTGACAAGGACACAGAATCAGAGGGACCAAGTGATGCCGTTGGGGTTCCAGAAAAAGAGCTGGATGCCACAGTCGAGCAGGGTGACTCAGGTGACTCCACTGAAGGGGCTGTTGCCGAGCCTGACGCTGCCGAAGCAGAGGGCACTGAAGGCGAGGAGATCTGATGGTCCGAAAACAGCGCGTGGGGTGACTTGCCACGATGGCTTGGTTGGTACGGAGGCATTCGCTGCTCCGGCGGCGATACTGCACCCTCTGGCCGTTGAGTGAGCATGTGTAGCGTTGCCCTTACAGTGTCGAGGGGGGTACCTACTTGTAAAGCTTGACGTGGGCCACAGTTGCAACCTTTGACCGTTGGAATGTTTCAGGACATCCTTCGACCCCCCCAACTAAGGGTGGATGAATTGAGGGGCAGGACATTGTATGCTTTAGGTCACAAAAGACCTCCACATTCCTGCATTATGTTCATGAGTCATGAGTCATAGGTATGTCTGTCAACATAATTACTGGAGGTCGTAACGTTTCAGCAAGCCCATGAAGTCTGGCAGCAAAAAAGCCATGCGTCGCTGCCATGCCTCTAAAATTTCCATCCACCAAGTGCAATCTCTCAATACAGACGGAGGTTGAGGTTGAACACAGAAGGCTGCTTGAGATTTCTTCAGTGGGTTTATACTGTACTAACATTAACACAATTGATTTGAACCTAAATGAAGCTGACATGTTGAGGAGCTTTTGAACATGGAATCAGAAAGGTGTGGCTTTTACTTGTAGTTAGTTCAGTGTGAGCCGTTTGGGCGAGTTTGTTTAGGAGACAATCTATAATTACATATGTATATATATATATATGTAATATGTATGTATAGATACACGCATATCTGTGCGTGTAGCTGCACCGCAGAAGTCAACACTGAACATCTTCTGCTGATCACTGCCAAACATCATGACTGCACTGAAGTTTTCGTTGGCCCAAAAAGCACCAGTCTTCAAGGAAAGTGTGACACCCGTGAAGCTCCATTGTGATCATGAAGCTCTTGAACATTGTCATCGTGTTGGCTCTCGCATGTGTTCCAGTGCAGAGCGATGAAGTGAAGAACCTCCGGGGAGAGGTAGCGCCGACTGACGAGTCTGGTTCAGCTGATGTGCCAGCAAAGGAGTCTGATCTCGACAAGGACACAGAATCAGAGGGACCAAGTGATGCCGTTGGGGTTCCAGAAAAAGAGCTGGATGCCACAGTCGAGCAGGGTGACCCAGGTGACTCCACTGAAGGGGCTGTTGCCGAGCCTGACGCTGCCGAAGCAGAGGCTACTGAAGGCGAGGAGGATCTGATGGTCCGAACATGCCGCCGTTGGGTGACTTGCCACGATGGCTGGTACGGAGGCATTCGCTGCTCCGGCGGCCGATACTGCACCCTCTGGCGTTGAGCTGAGCATGTAGCGGTGTCCCTGTACAGTGTCGAGGTACCTACTTGAAAGCTTGACGTGGGCCACATGTTGCAACCTTTGACTGTTTCGACATCCTTCGACCAACTAAGGGGTTGGATGAATTTGAGGGGCAGGACATTGTATGATTTAGGTCACAAAGACCTTCCACATTCCTGCATTATGTCATGAGTCATAGGAGTCATAGGTATGTCTGTCAACATCATACTGCGAGGTCGTAACGTTCAGCACGACCCATTGAAGTCTGGCAGCAAAAAAGCCATGCGTCGCTGCCATGCCTCTAAAATTTCCATCCACCAAGTGCAATCTCTCAATACAGACGGAGGTTGAGGTTGAACACAGAAGGCTGCTTGAGATTGCTTCAGTGGGTTTATACTGTACAAACATTAACACAATTGATTTGAACCTAAATGAAGCTGACATGTTGAGGAGCTTTTGAACATGGAATCAGAAAGGTGTAGCTTTTACTTGTAGTTAGTTCAGTGTGAGCCGTTTGGGCGAGTTTGTTTAGGAGACAATCTATAATTACATATGTATATACTGTATATATTATATATATAATTATATTTATACACAGTATATATATATGTATGTATAGATGCACGCATATCTGTGCGTGTAGCTGCACCGCAGAAGTCAACACTGAACATCTTCTGCTGATCACTGCCAAACATCATGACTGCACTGAAGTTTTCGTTGGCCCAAAAAGCACCAGTCTTCAAGGAAAGTGTGACACCCGTGAAGCTCCATTGTGATCATGAAGCTCTTGAACATTGTCATCGTGTTGGCTCTCGCATGTGTTCCAGTGCAGAGCGATGAAGTGAAGAACCTCCGGGGAGAGGTAGCGCCGACTGAGTCTGGTTCAGCTGATGTGCCAGCAAAGGAGTCTGATCTCGACAAGGACACAGAATCAGAGGGACCAAGTGATGCCGTTGGGGTTCCAGAAAAAGAGCTGGATGCCACAGTCGAGCAGGGTGACTCAGGTGACTCCACTGAAGGGGCTGTTGCCGAGCCTGACGCTGCCGAAGCAGAGGCTACTGAAGGCGAGGAGGATCTGATGGTCCGAACATGCCGCCGTTGGGTGACTTGCCACGATGGCTGGTACGGAGGCATTCGCTGCTCCGGCGGCCGATACTGCACCCTCTGGCGTTGAGCTGAGCATGTAGCGGTGTCCCTGTACAGTGTCGAGGTACCTACTTGAAAGCTTGACGTGGGCCACATGTTGCAACCTTTGACTGTTTCGACATCCTTCGACCAACTAAGGGGTTGGATGAATTTGAGGGGCAGGACATTGTATGATTTAGGTCACAAAGACCTTCCACATTCCTGCATTATGTCATGAGTCATAGGAGTCATAGGTATGTCTGTCAACATCATACTGCGAGGTCGTAACGTTCAGCACGACCCATTGAAGTCTGGCAGCAAAAAAGCCATGCGTCGCTGCCATGCCTCTAAAATTTCCATCCACCAAGTGCAATCTCTCAATACAGACGGAGGTTGAGGTTGAACACAGAAGGCTGCTTGAGATTTCTTCAGTGGGTTTATACTGTACAAACATTAACACAATTGATTTGAACCTAAATGAAGCTGACATGTTGAGGAGCTTTTGAACATGGAATCAGAAAGGTGTAGCTTTTACTTGTAGTTAGTTCAGTGTGAGCCGTTTGGGCGAGTTTGTTTAGGAGACAATCTATAATTACATATGTATATACTGTATATATATTATATATATATAATTATATATATACACAGTATATATATATATGTATGTATAGATGCACGCATATCTGTGCGTGTAGCTGCACCGCAGAAGTCAACACTGAACATCTTCTGCTGATCACTGCCAAACATCATGACTGCACTGAAGTTTTCGTTGGCCCAAAAAGCACCAGTCTTCAAGGAAAGTGTGACACCCGTGAAGCTCCATTGTGATCATGAAGCTCTTGAACATTGTCATCGTGTTGGCTCTCGCATGTGTTCCAGTGCAGAGCGATGAAGTGAAGAACCTCCGGGGAGAGGTAGCGCCGACTGAGTCTGGTTCAGCTGATGTGCCAGCAAAGGAGTCTGATCTCGACAAGGACACAGAATCAGAGGGACCAAGTGATGCCGTTGGGGTTCCAGAAAAAGAGCTGGATGCCACAGTCGAGCAGGGTGACTCAGGTGACTCCACTGAAGGGGCTGTTGCCGAGCCTGACGCTGCCGAAGCAGAGGCTACTGAAGGCGAGGAGGATCTGATGGTCCGAACATGCCGCCGTTGGGTGACTTGCCACGATGGCTGGTACGGAGGCATTCGCTGCTCCGGCGGCCGATACTGCACCCTCTGGCGTTGAGCTGAGCATGTAGCGGTGCCCCTGTACAGTGTCGAGGTACCTACTTGAAAGCTTGACGTGGGCCACATGTTGCAACCTTTGACCTTTGACAGTTTCGACATCCTTCGACCAACTAAGGGGTTGGATGAATTTGAGGGGCAGGACATTGTATGCTTTAGGTCACAAGACCTTCCACATTCCTGCATTATGTCATGAGTCATAGGAGTCATAGGTATGTCTGTCAACATCATACTGCGAGGTCGTAACGTTCAGCACGACCCATTGAAGTCTGGCAGCAAAAAAGCCATGCGTCGCTGCCATGCCTCTAAAATTTCCATCCACCAAGTGCAATCTCTCAATACAGACGGAGGTTGAGGTTGAACACAGAAGGCTGCTTGAGATTTCTTCAGTGGGTTTATACTGTACAAACATTAACACAATTGATTTGAACCTAAATGAAGCTGACATGTTGAGGAGCTTTTGAACATGAATCAGAAAGGTGTGGCTTTTACTTGTAGTTAGTTCAGTGTGAGCCGTTTGGGCGAGTTTGTTTAGGAGACAATCTATAATTACATATGTATATGTATATATATATATATGTATGTATAGATACACGCATATCTGTGCGTGTAGCTGCACCGCAGAAGTCAACACTGAACATCTTCTGCTGATCACTGCCAAACATCATGACTGCACTGAAGTTTTCGTTGGCCCAAAAAGCACCAGTCTTCAAGGAAAGTGTGACACCCGTGAAGCTCCATTGTGATCATGAAGCTCTTGAACATTGTCATCGTGTTGGCTCTCGCATGTGTTCCAGTGCAGAGCGATGAAGTGAAGAACCTCCGGGGAGAGGTAGCGCCGACTGAGTCTGGTTCAGCTGATGTGCCAGCAAAGGAGTCTGATCTCGACAAGGACACAGAATCAGAGGGACCAAGTGATGCCGTTGGGGTTCCAGAAAAAGAGCTGGATGCCACAGTCGAGCAGGGTGACTCAGGTGACTCCACTGAAGGGGCTGTTGCCGAGCCTGACGCTGCCGAAGCAGAGGCTACTGAAGGCGAGGAGGATCTGATGGTCCGAACATGCCGCCGTTGGGTGACTTGCCACGATGGCTGGTACGGAGGCATTCGCTGCTCCGGCGGCCGATACTGCACCCTCTGGCGTTGAGCTGAGCATGTAGCGGTGCCCCTGTACAGTGTCGAGGTACCTACTTGAAAGCTTGACGTGGGCCACATGTTGCAACCTTTGACCTTTGACTGTTTCGACATCCTTCGACCAACTAAGGGGTTGGATGAATTTGAGGGGCAGGACATTGTATGCTTTAGGTCACAAAGACCTTCCACATTCCTGCATTATGTCATGAGTCATAGGAGTCATAGGTATGTCTGTCAACATCATACTGCGAGGTCGTAACGTTCAGCACGACCCATTGAAGTCTGGCAGCAAAAAAGCCATGCGTCGCTGCCATGCCTCTAAAATTTCCATCCACCAAGTGCAATCTCTCAATACAGACGGAGGTTGAGGTTGAACACAGAAGGCTGCTTGAGATTGCTTCAGTGGGTTTATACTGTACAAACATTAACACAATTGATTTGAACCTAAATGAAGCTGACATGTTGAGGAGCTTTTGAACATGCAATCAGAAAGGTGTAGCTTTCACTTGTAGTTAGTTCAGTGTGAGCCGTTTGGGCGAGTTTGTTTAGGAGACAATCTATAATTACATATGTATATACTGTATATATATATATATATTATATAATTATATAAATACACAGTATATATATACACAGTATATATATATACACAGTATATATATATATGTATAGATGCACGCATATCTGTGCGTGTAGCTGCACCGCAGAAGTCAACACTGAACATCTTCTGCTGATCACTGCCAAACATCATGACTGCACTGAAGTTTTCGTTGGCCCAAAAAGCACCAGTCTTCAAGGAAAGTGTGACACCCGTGAAGCTCCATTGTGATCATGAAGCTCTTGAACATTGTCATCGTGTTGGCTCTCGCATGTGTTCCAGTGCAGAGCGATGAAGTGAAGAACCTCCGGGGAGAGGTAGCGCCGACTGAGTCTGGTTCAGCTGATGTGCCAGCAAAGGAGTCTGATCTCGACAAGGACACAGAATCAGAGGGACCAAGTGATGCCGTTGGGGTTCCAGAAAAAGAGCTGGATGCCACAGTCGAGCAGGGTGACTCAGGTGACTCCACTGAAGGGGCTGTTGCCGAGCCTGACGCTGCCGAAGCAGAGGCTACTGAAGGCGAGGAGGATCTGATGGTCCGAACATGCCGCCGTTGGGTGACTTGCCACGATGGCTGGTACGGAGGCATTCGCTGCTCTGGCGGCCGATACTGCACCCTCTGGCGTTGAGCTGAGCATGTAGCGGTGCCCCTGTACAGTGTCGAGGTACCTACTTGAAAGCTTGACGTGGGCCACATGTTGCAACCTTTGACCTTTGACAGTTTCGACATCCTTCGACCAACTAAGGGGTTGGATGAATTTGAGGGGCAGGACATTGTATGCTTTAGGTCACAAAGACCTTCCACATTCCTGCATTATGTCATGAGTCATAGGAGTCATAGGTATGTCTGTCAACATCATACTGCGAGGTCGTAACGTTCAGCACGACCCATTGAAGTCTGGCAGCAAAAAAGCCATGCGTCGCTGCCATGCCTCTAAAATTTCCATCCACCAAGTGCAATCTCTCAATACAGACGGAGGTTGAGGTTGAACACAGAAGGCTGCTTGAGATTTCTTCAGTGGGTTTATACTGTACAAACATTAACACAATTGATTTGAACCTAAATGAAGCTGACATGTTGAGGAGCTTTTGAACATGGAATCAGAAAGGTGTGGCTTTTACTTGTAGTTAGTTCAGTGTGAGCCGTTTGGCGAGTTTGTTTAGGAGACAATCTATAATTACATATGTATATACTGTATATATATATATATATACACAGTATATATATATATATATGTATGTATAGATGCACGCATATCTGTGCGTGTAGCTGCACCGCAGAAGTCAACACTGAACATCTTCTGCTGATCACTGCCAAACATCATGACTGCACTGAAGTTTTCGTTGGCCCAAAAAGCACCAGTCTTCAAGGAAAGTGTGACACCCGTGAAGCTCCATTGTGATCATGAAGCTCTTGAACATTGTCATCGTGTTGGCTCTCGCATGTGTTCCAGTGCAGAGCGATGAAGTGAAGAACCTCCGGGGAGAGGTAGCGCCGACTGAGTCTGGTTCAGCTGATGTGCCAGCAAAGGAGTCTGATCTCGACAAGGACACAGAATCAGAGGGACCAAGTGATGCCGTTGGGGTTCCAGAAAAAGAGCTGGATGCCACAGTCGAGCAGGGTGACTCAGGTGACTCCACTGAAGGGGCTGTTGCCGAGCCTGACGCTGCCGAAGCAGAGGCTACTGAAGGCGAGGAGGATCTGATGGTCCGAACATGCCGCCGTTGGGTGACTTGCCACGATGGCTGGTACGGAGGCATTCGCTGCTCCGGCGGCCGATACTGCACCCTCTGGCGTTGAGCTGAGCATGTAGCGGTGCCCCTGTACAGTGTCGAGGTACCTACTTGAAAGCTTGACGTGGGCCACATGTTGCAACCTTTGACCTTTGACTGTTTCGACATCCTTCGACCAACTAAGGGGTTGGATGAATTTGAGGGGCAGGACATTGTATGCTTTAGGTCACAAAGACCTTCCACATTCCTGCATTATGTCATGAGTCATAGGAGTCATAGGTATGTCTGTCAACATCATACTGCGAGGTCGTAACGTTCAGCACGACCCATTGAAGTCTGGCAGCAAAAAAGCCATGCGTCGCTGCCATGCCTCTAAAATTTCCATCCACCAAGTGCCAGGATTGCCTCATGAGATGTGGTGAATATGCCAAGCAGATGCTTACAGGATGCTCAGGAAATATGGAATTTTAAGCAGCAAAGATGGAATGTTCACCAGCAAAGTTAGGATTGGCACCAAAATCATCCAAAATCAAAATACGGTATTTTTTAATCAGCAAACTTGGGATTTTATCCAGCAGACTAGCCATTTTGAGTGCAGGCGAAAAGCGCCTACCAGTGGCTCAGCGGTGACGAAGCTGGTGTAGGGATGCCATGCTGGGAAGTTTCTGGTGATCTCCATGGCTAGACGTAGACCAACGTAGACGTTGATCTGGTCGAAGCTGGGAAGTGGGAAATATAGAGCTGGGACAACTGATCAAACACATTCAAAAAGTGGCTATTTTTTCAGTGTCTAACATTGCACCATATCTGGTTGGTGGTTTAGCAGATTTTTTTTCTCTTCAATCATAGAAATGGGATGATATCCCCAATGATTGATATCTTTTAGGGGGGTGGCTCAACCACCAGCATCTGGAGGGTATTTGCAACACAACTGGGATTGATAAACTGGAAGCACACACACAATATATATATATGTATATGTATATGTATATGTATATATATATATGTATGTATGTATGTATGTATATATATATATGTACATATATATATATGTATGTATATATGTATGTATGTATATATATATGTTATATGAATTTGTTTCATAACTTCATGACCAGTTTTTCACAACTTTGTCATCGCAGCAATTGCCAGTTGTCGCAACAGCTATGAAGCATTGTCAAGTCTGGTCTCTAGCAAGTCAGATGACCGTGTCATATCGTACATATTAGTCCGTCCATCTATATATCCCATTGTGAAGTAGCATTTTTTTGAGCTGGCAGGGTCTATGTTAGTTGGGGGGATGATATATCCCCAGAATATCCCCATAATCCCTGAAAAATCTCCCTAGGCCCGACTCACGTGGGAGCGCTGCTCGACCTGAAACCCTAGTGGCAGTGGGAGGATCCACCCTAAGGTGGCAACGGGTGAGAAAAACCAGTTGTAAATGGGAAAGCCGCCGCTTCGGGGACTGATTTACCGATCCTCCAGGAGAATCCTCCTACCCCAAAAAGTGATCCAAGTCATTCGATGAAGTTACTATAGCACTGAAACAACCATCGGAGTTTTTCCTCCACACTGAAGGGTTGAAGGTCTGGGAGGCTTTGGTGCAAAGCCAAGTCGGGTTCAACGGGTTCCGGAGAAGGTTCCGGAGAAGGTTGCAGAGAAGGTTCCGGAGAAGCTCGTTTTTCTTCTTTTTGTTTTCATGCATGTGCACACGGCATACATGGATGTCATTAGAGCAATTGTGCTTTTCTGAATCTTTCTTGAGATTTGTTTTGACCATTTAACTTGCAGTTTTGCCTCGATGTTGTGTTTTGGAAAGATTTGTAAAAATAAAACGTTGCGGCTGTTGGGGATACCACCGAAGCTTATTTCTTTCCTTCGCTGCCAATATTTTTCGGAGATATCCATAAAGTTCATTTAAAAAAAACGATTTTGTCAACCCCAAAATCTTTTGAAAGTATCCACAAAAGCATGCTGTTTCTGAAGTGACACTGACATGATTTTCAGGTCTATTTTGAGGCCACGTGGTCGATCCGAAAGGCGAAATGGCACTACCCCGAAATTTGATGGTTGACGATCCTTTTCCATGAAAAAGAAGGGTTATTTGGGTGTTATTTGGGTGTTATTTGGGTGTATCCATCATTTTCATGTCCACGGCTACTGCCATTTCGTTTTGGACCACGTGGGGGTCCCCCTTTGAGAGCCAGATCGATCCAAGCCTCGTGGCGCCGAGGTTGCAAAGTCTATGGCCCCGTGGTGTCGCAGGTTTGCTCCGCGGCAGAGTATTTCTCTGGATTGACCAATGAAGCCGTGGGGGTGACTCAGGGCTACAGAGGGCTGCGATGCCAAAAAATCAGGGATCCCGGATCCAGATCAGGCTGCAGGGGATGAAAGTGGTGTTTTTTCACGTTTTTTTTTGGCAAAATGAGAGACTGCTGAGGCTGAACGGCAGCGTGCCTTTGTGGACAATCTCGGACGGCATGGGCTCCTAGTCCCAGCTGATGGATGCAGTTGGTCCATATTCTGGGATAAGTACAACGACCTCACGTCGCGACATCACTAGAAATGATGGTCAGTAAGGGCAACTATATATCCCGAAATGGTTTGAATTGCTATGACTTACCGATATTATCCCATTATTATCCCATATTTACATGCTAAAGTCAGTGGAAGGTCCAGTGTTTTGAGTCCTGCAGATAAACATCCTCCAAGGGGAACAGGTCAGACACTCTGAGTTCGCAACAGCGCTCAGGAGTTGGATTGCAGCAGCCGAATCTTTGAAGGGGCCTCAGATGTGGATGCTGGAAAATGATGGAACATGATGGAACATGATGGAAAATGATGGAAAATGATGGAAATCGAGGATGTCGATAGCATTTCCATTGGTAGACCAGAGCAACTGATGGGTTGAAACTTGCTTCTCATGGCATCGCCGTGGTGATTTCAGAACTGGAAAATATGGGGATGCATCAAAACCTAGAAAAAATAGCTTCTGTACCCTCCGGCAATCAAACATGGCTAGCTGGAGATCGCCTATTATTGGGGATTTTTCCAGCTGTAAACTGCCATTGAGTTGGAGGTTTTTCCCAGCCACCTAGCCACCTTTGACACCAGAGGGTATCAGCTGTTGGAGTCGTCCTCGGCGCAGGCCCATCACTGCGCCTTTCCTGGCTTCGGCGCACTACTGTGCGGGCGACCGGAAGAGGTGACATGTCTTGGGGGCATGGCCGTTTGATGTTTTAAAAACATAGGAAAACCATAGGAAAGTGGTGAGTTATAAGTTGACGCACAGTTCACCCCAGGGTCATTGTTAGGTCGATTAGGGGGACATAACTATACGTATTTCGGACGGCTGTTCGCTTTCCCCCCGTTTTCCCCGGCGAGCCCAGATTTTCCCACGGATTGGGCCGGGTCCAGTCCGTATGTGACGGAATCACTTTGAACTATATTATACGTAGTATTCATGGGGTCTAAGTCTAAACCAACAAACATACTTGGGGTGTTTCACCTCGTTGATGTGGCAGTGTTTGAAAATTGCTGTTATACCACCATTGCCATCACAGAATAGGGAAACGGATGATTTGGGGCGGAAACTTTCATTCTTGGGATATTTATCACGGGGTGACACTAGGGTGAAACTGGGGTGAAACTGGCAACCACTCAGGAAATTCTCCATTTGGGGCCATAGCCATGTCGTTTCCTGCTGGGCGGAGCCGCAGGTGCAACGCCATGCGCTGGTAATTTGTTACATAGCTAAGCATAGCTATATCCATTGATATCGATTTTCATGATTCTTCCCATCTTTTCTACCCTCTGGTAAACTAACTTAGCTTTTGAAAATGGTGATTTGAATCGTGGATTTACCGAGTAATAGAATTGTGATTTTCCATAGCTATGTAACAGTTTACCAGAGGGTACATGGAGATCTTTTTCTATGTCTCCACAGCTGCAGGTCTCAATGGATTGCCCAGAAGGTGGAACCCGAAGAGAGCCGTGGTCGAGTGGTGTTATTGAGACACCCTGGGCTTAGGGCCCGCTGGCCTAGTTAGAAGCTGGTTTGGAGTACCCCATCTAACCATATATCCAACAGAAATCCAACATAAATCCACCAGAAATCGAACCGAACCTCCGATTCTTCGGGGTCTTTTCGTCTGAAATTCATGTTGGATCCCATGGATCCCAGCATTTTGCTCAAGTGGTCCGGTAAAAGGATCAACATCTGACGAGCGCAGTGCAAAACCTGTACTTGGGGAGGTGGGGGCTGAAAATTTCTTGGATGACTGCAGTGATGTTGTTCCCACTCTGTGTAGACACCACAAAAAATGGCTTGTGACTACAAAAATGCAGTGACTCATGGTATGTATTTGCGGATGATTCAGAGATTTCGTGCAGTCCAGACGTCCAGAGTCCGAATTGTGTTCTTGGATTGGGTTCTCATTTGGATTCAGATTTCTCACTTGTGCCCACACAAGTGGATTCTATAAATTGGTCATAAGATGATCTAATCACCTGGAAACAATATATGCTTGCTGAGATTCCGTGTCGGTGTCAGTGGAATCAAGTGGAACATCGCAACGAGTCGAGGGCGAGTTGGGACGGTTTTGGATGGTTTTTCGTATGGTTTTTCATAAATGTCATGGGTAAATTTCATGGGTTATCATGGTTTATCATGGTAAATATCATGGAATCATGGGCAAACTAAATCATGGTTAATAAATTGATGTTTTTTTTGACCCATGATATTCATACAGTGCATGGTTTATCATGGTTTAATGGTCCAGACCCCGAGAATGCTGTTGCACGCAAAATCCACATTTTGGTGGCTTACCCCGGACCTGACCGAGACGGAAAAGAGAGCAAGATCCACAGAGGAAAGTAGTTAATCCATCATAAATCCATCTACCCTCTGGCAATGTAACATATAGAAAATGGAGGGCTATTTATTTATTTTTTTTTTCGCGGCAGGTTTTGGATTTTTATTCTGCTTTTTCTCCTTTTCTGCTTCTTTGCTTCCCTGCTTTTCTGTTTTTCTGCTTTTGCTGCTTCTCTGCTTGTCTACTTCTCTGCTTTTCTGCTTCTCTCTGCTTTTCTGCTTTTTGCTTTTCCTGCTTTTTGCTTTTCCTGCTTCTCTGCTTTTCATGCTTATCTGCTTTACCTGCTTCTTTTCTCTTCTGCTTCTTTGCTTTCCCTTCTTCTCTGCTTTTCTGCTTCTGTGCATTTCTACTTCTACTATTCTGCTTTTTCTGTTCTTCAGTCATGTGTTTTTGCTGCTCTACTTCCTGCTCCTCTGCTTCTCTGCTTCCTGTCTTTACTGCCTCTTTGTTTTTTTTTAATTTTCTTTTGCTTGATTGTCTCCTGTTTGTATCCTAAATGAAACCCTAAAGACCCTAGGTGAAACCCAAAGAAACCCTAAAGAAATCCTAGTAAGAACTCCTGATAAGAAACCTCTACATGAACCCTAAATGAACCCTAAAGAAACCATAAATTAATCCTTTAGAACCATAAATGAAACCCTAATAAACTTTGAATGAAACCCTAAATGGCATCCTAAAGAAACTCTAGCAACACCCTAAAAAACCCTGAGCGAAACCCTAAATGAAACGCTAAAATGAAACCCTAAAGAAGCCCTAAATGAAACCCTAAAGAAGCCCTAAATGAAGCCCTAAATGAACCCTAAAGAAACCCAAAATGAAACCCTAAAGAAGCCCTAGAGAAACCCACATGAACGTTTGGAAATCCTGATAAAAAATCCTGATAAGAAACGCTACATTAAACCGTAAATGAAACCCTAAATGAAACCCACATGAACGTTTGGAAATCCTGATAAGAAATCCTGATAAGAAACCCTTAAATGAAACCCTAAATGAAACTCTAAAGAAACCCTAAACCTAAAGAAACCTTAAATGAAAGCCTAAATGAAACCTTAAATGAAACCCTAAAGAATCCCTAAAGAAACCCCACATGAAACCCTAATTGAGACCCTAAATGAAATCCTAATGAAACCCTAAATGAAACCCTAAATGAAAGCCTAAAGAAACTCTCAAGAAAAGCGTTTGAAGTACCAAAATGTAGCAAATACCATGCAAATGATAGGTTGAAGTGCCAACACGTGGCAAATACCATGCAAATGGAAGGCGAACATGGCCAAATGTAGCACATGCCATGCAAAATGGAAAGTAACTATGCCAAAATGTAGCAAATACCATGCAAAATGCAAAGTAACTGTCAAAGGGAACACAGTCTTAGCGCACAATTCATATGCGTCATGTAAATAGCAAGTGCATGGGATGCCATGATGGCTCAAGCGCCCATTGCAAGGAAAACAATCGCGTGCCGTGCTTCATGCTTTGAAGGGTCACGACTACAACCAGCATTGCAGGTACTTCCAACTAAACGGTATCCAGAACAAGGATTCATTTGTTCACAGGTTATCAGCCGTAGGGCTCACTTCTCCCGCCGGGAGAGTGGTACCTGCGTGCTGGTAGCCGGGCCTTCTGAGCAATTGATTGAGGACGCAAAGGACCAATCAGCTCATCATCGCAAAGATGCAAGGCGGTAGCGGAGATTCGCGCACCACGCAGTTTACCTTCAATGAGAACACTGCTATGCCGGTCGAGGAGGTCAATCAATCTTCCCCTGGCGACACGGCAGACAGTGGTGGTATACGCTCTACCCGAACTACACAGTCCGGATGGCAAGTCACGTCAACCAGACGAAGAATATCCACCCAAAGTACACCAAGGTCTTCTCGAAACAGTGCTCGAAGTGATGTTGTCCGCCAAGGGCATCGACCATCTCGAGGACGAACTACTCCAAGGGACAGATCCACCAGGGCCGTAACCGACCGAATTGGTGAGAGGACCGGGGATAGTCGTGTTAAGAGGAGATCAACGGATACTTCTGTGGCTAGTGAACCTATTGCCATGATAGAAGAACTACGGGCACAATGTCAATCCCTACGTAGTCAGTTGAACCAAATGGAAGCATATGCCGCATCTAGAGATCAACTGATTCATGACATCGAGATCAGATTCACCGAGTATCTTCGGGAACACAACCAAAATGTATTTGATGAAGTCAATGCACTCAATCATAGATTGTCACGTTCCGCGAATGAGGTTGCAGAATATCAAGCAGAACTAATGGTAGCATCTCAGGAAGACGAAGGTGCAACAATACGCATCCAAGACCTTGAACGCCGAGGTGCCCTAATGGAACATGGTGCACGACGGATTCATCAACGTGGTATGGAGATCCAGGAGGAGTACAAGGGTGAAGTACATCACCTTCAAGGACTATTGGGTAATACGGAGGCAAGACTGCAACAACTTCATCAAACCAATGTCTTAACCACCGATATTGCCAATCGACTATACAACGAAGGTCAAGAAATGCAAACAGATTTCCAGAACTCAATCATGGAATATCGTAATCGATCCGAAATGGCATCCTTCTCTAGCAATCAACTTGAAGTGATTAGCCAACAACAATCAATTGCAGTTCATGAACTATCTGAACGGAATCAGCTATTGAGTGAAGCTTTGGTTCAGTCTCGTAAACAGGCCGAGCTGTATGAAGGCAGTATTGACGAGATCACTAGAGAATCTAGGAAGAAGGTTTTCGAGGCAAATCAGGCCAAATTGGAAAGTGATCTGAAGCATCGAAACACTGAACATGATACTGTCAGAAGAATTGCATCATACAGGAACCAAGAGGCCGAAGCGATATCACACCTGAGGCTTGAATCACAGGCTAGTGCGAACTCGATCGCAAGGGCTGAGCATTATGAAGAGCTCTACACCAACGAGCAGGAGATGAACTGCGAATTAAAGGATGAGATCAAGTTGCAGAACACGAAGCTGCGAAGATCGTTGACTCAGGGTACTACGACCGACGGTCGTGGCCCCGATGAGATGCTTGTTGAAGATCTACGTAATCAAGCCAAAATTGCTCAAATCAGGGTTCAGGATCTAGATCATGAAATTCATGAATGTTTACAAGAGAACTTGTTGTTGAAAGAAAGATTGGCTGAAGTTGCGGATGTAGGGACGCCGTCCCTCACCAATGCTGAGGTCCGAACTCTAAGATCTGAACTAGAGAGTGAGCGCAAAATGAAATTGGCCAGTGGTGTTCAACAATATGAGAGATCATGCATGTTCATGGGGGAAATCCAGGATAGGGATGAAAAGATTGGTATCAAGAATTCTGAGATTGTTGACATGAAACGTCACTTAGATGAACTGAGAAAGAGTCTCAAGGATTCTGAAACATCTATGGCTAGGGTCAGTCATGAAACACTTCCCTATTCGGCAGGCATTCCCAACTACGATCTCGCATCAAGACTAGTCATCGACAAACTGGAGAATGACGTGAGTGAGGCGAACTGTGAAAACGCTATTCTGAAATCTTGGGTTTCGCAGATCGACAAGGAGTTGACCTATGAGACAAATATGGCTCATTCCTATCAAGGGCATGCTGTACCTTCTCAACAACAACAACCTTCTCAATCAAACAAAAGAATCGCTGATCTGCTGAAAGAGGTTGACAACAAGATCGCTGACGGAACTGAGAGGGACTATTACAAGCCACCGAGTGGATGGGGCGGTCCGCCTGACCCTGATGGACCTCCGGACCCTTTTGGGCCTAACGGTCCAGGACCACCTCCTGAACCTCCAGGTTTGCCTTCAGTTCGAGGATCACAACGTGACTCAGCAGATGATGTCTCCACAGCGGCTTACACTGCAGAAGAAGTGCCGAGAATGTCAAGAAGAGAGGCTGACAAAGTCTATGTTAGCCCATGGCCGAAGCAACAGAATCTTGGGGTTTGGCAATCAGATCTCATCAAGAGTGTTGTTCTTTCGGCAAATGATGGGGATAAAGCCGCATGGGAAGCATGGCTACAGCCGGCTATTCGACCGAATCCTGACATCGAGCTATTGAATGACAGTGGAGGGCAACGGTATCAGTCCATCGACGCAAAGTTGTCAATTGCATTGTCAAACGTGATTGCCCAAGCCGGCGATGTTGCTCGTCATGTAGCGATCAAATTGAGATTGAGAACACAAAGTCATAGTCGAAGAGGAACCTATGTCATGGGACGGGAAATCTTGGCTATGATCCTGGAGCACTTCAGAACCCCAGGCCAACGAGAAACAGCCTTCACCATGGAGCACATCGTATCGATGAAATATCTCGGTGACTCAAACCTGGAAGTGTTCTACGAGAAATGGATGGAGATGGTATCAAACATGATGCCGGATGATGTACCTCCTGATGATTGGCTCCGTGATGCTCTATACAAGAAGATTCGAAATTCGAGTCTTATGTTGTTTGACATCAAGCAGTACGAGTCATGGATTGAAGGAGACCAAAGACGAAATTATCGCTACCTGTTGGACGTCATCGAAAGGCACATCTCCAGAATCAGAGAGGACAAGCATGTGGCCGCTAGAGAGAAGTATGCAAGAGACTTTGCAGGTGGCGGCAAACCTTCAGCTCCTGCCCCGAATCCAACTGCTGCTGCACCGGATGCAAATCCAAAGGCGAAGCCTAAAGCTACTCCCAAGGAGAAAGCGGCACCCAAGGCGAAGGCCAAGGCCGATGCAGCTCCAGTTCTACCATCACCTCAGCCTAAACAGCATGCAAAAGGAAAAGGAAAAGGTCAAGGGAAAGGAAAAGATCGAGCAAACAGCCGAAGTACCAGCCCTAGATCCAAGAAGAAGATCCCATGCCATTTCCATTTCATCAAGAAATCATGCAGGAAAGGCAAAGATTGTGAATACAGTCATGATCAAAAGGTGTTCGATGCGAACAAGAACGCAAAAGGGAATGGTCGGAAGCCAGGAACTCCAAGAAGTCAATCTCCGGCAAACAAGACCAAGAAGATTGATGAACCATGCTGGCATTGGGCTAAGGGCAAGTGTCGGTATGGAGACAAATGCAACAAACGCCACGATCCTCATCTATTTAACACTGCTCCTAACACCGAAGCACCAAGCTCGAAGGCTACTCCTGCACTTGTCCATGATTGGAGCGATGATGAAGAGACGTTCCATAAGGTTGCATCGAACGTGGTCAAGAAGAAGGTCAGATTTGATGAGTCTAAGGCTCACGTTCAAACCTACGTAAAGAAGGACTTTGTGAAGTGCAGCCGGAAGTCCCAAACAATCTCCAAAGGTCATGGTAAAGTTGGTAAGCCCACTGATCAGATAAGGCAAGATGAGCAATGGTCTTACTCATGCAGGTTAGCGTCGAGCCGAGGGAAAGCAATGGCTATTCTGATCGATGAGAAGGGTGAACACAGTGACATTGATGAAGTCCTGGTCATCGTCGGCCCTAGCATGGACATTCTGATCAGACTCGACATCGAGGACGTGAGGTGTCCAGGGAAGTTTTTGTGGAGAACTATGTTCAACATATTGAAGGTCGATATGGTAAAAGGGGCAACACAATGTGTATCACTGTTCCTGTTGAGGAGAGAGATAAGAGATTCATATTGGATTCTGGAAGTGGTCATGATCTCATTTCATCCACACGAATAAATAGAATGGATCTCCCAACATACGATGGCAAAGTCGTCAACTTCCATACAGCAAATGGGGTAACATGTTCGACTAAACGTTCAAGCATCAAGTTCGAGGCATTCAGCGAACCAGCAGAAGCTCACATCTTGGAGGACACACCCTCTGTGCTCTCCATGGGAAAGCGATGCGTTGATCTTGGTTACTCCTTTGTATGGCCGACCGGAAGAACTCCATTCATGTTGGATCCAAATGGCAACATCATCGAGATGACCGTCAAAGACTACATCCCCTATGTGAGCGTCGATCAAGAGAAGAGAAAGTTGAAATCATCTTGTGTGGAGAAGATTATGGCAGTTCTTGATGACGGATGCTCAACATCGGAAAGTGAAGGTCTTTTGGTCATTGATGGAGAAAGTGGGGATGAGCTTGAGGATCTTTCCGACTCCGTTGGACGATCCGATGTTAAATCTCCCAAGAGATCAATGAAGAGACGTAAGAAAGCAAAAGTAAGAGGTGATCAACATGAAGTGGCTGTTGGAAGTGATGCAGGTGATGCTGAGGAAATGTCGTGCTATGCCGATGAGTCTGCCGAGTTTGAGGACGACGGATACGATCCCAGCATCGCACCTGATGACATCCATGAAGATCATCCAATTGAAGTTGAAGAAATCCCTGAAGATGGAGGAGGTTAAGATGACGATGATGTCATTGATGTTGATGAGGAAGATGGAGGAGTCCGATTGAGTAAGAGGGGAACTTTGAAGAATGAAGCAAGGTCGAAGGTTCATCTTCTAACTCATCGCTACAAGAACCCTTACTGTGAGTCTTGCGTGCCAAGATGAAGCACAGGAAAACGTTCAGAGGGGCATTTCAGCGTAAACTCACAAAGTTTGGGGACCTGATCACATTCGACTATGTTGACAACCGTCGTATTGCTGAACAGGACTATGGCGACGACAAAACCATCTTTGTCATCAGGGATAGATATACAGGAATGCTTCAGTCTTATCCTTCTGCCAGAAAGGACACGGACGCCGTTATACGGGCGGTCAAACAGTTCATGGGCCGTCGCAAGATTCGAGAAGCATACTCTGATGATGCCCCACAGTTCGACAAGGCAATGAAGATCCTGAAGATCCCGATGGATACTTCCTTGGCCGGAAAGACCAAGCACAACTCTCTTGCAGAAAGAACTAACCAATTCGTGCTCGTGGCAACAACAACCTGTCTACTTGAGGCAGGGATTCCACCATGCTTTTGGATGTATGCCATCAGATGTGTGAGCCATTTGCTCAACATCGAGCCCAACGATGATGAGGTGAGTTCTTGGTGCAAACTTCATGGAGAAGAATTCAAAGGGAAGATGATACCTTTTGGTGCCCTCGTGTACTTCAAGCCCAGTGGTTCACGTGAACGAGAACAACAACACAAGTTTGACCCTATGGGAATCCCCGGAGTGTTCGCCGGATACTCCATTGGTCCCGGGCTCCATTGGTCAAGAAAGTACAGGGTATGGGCACTATGTGATTGGAGTAAGCAGAACTTGGCCTATGATGCGGAGAAGCCCATCGCCAAGCTGAGGACTCCACACTATACCGAAAGGGTCGAACTAAAGGAACCCCTTGAATTCCCATGTAAGTTAGAATATGAGAGGATTAATGTTTCCATTGAGGGATTAAAAGTGAAAGATCGTCTTGAAGGAAACCCAGAAATCCTACCACCACCTCCACCAGATGATGATGATGATGGTGGAGATGATGACGATGGTCACGGTGGTGGTGGTGTACCTTCGTCGAAGGTCCCACGGGAGCCAACTGAAGGAGAGTTGGAGGCTGAAAGACACCTTGACGCTATGTCGGAAAGATTGGGACCGCCAGGTATCGATAAGCCAGCACATCCAGACCTTCATATTCAGAAGGAGGACCAGATCATTACTCCGTTGGGAAGGCCGGGGATGGGATCGTATACCTGAATGACGATGGTGAATGGGTGAAACTCAATGCTCGCGGTCATCCATATCGTATTGATGAACGTGGTTTTCGCAGAATATCAACTACTCCAAGGCCTTCAAAGTATACCCCTGACGAGTGGAGGAAGATGTCACCAACTGTCAGAAAAGGGATCGCCAAGGCCGAAGAGAAGAAGCTTGAAGCTGAAAAGGAGAAAAGAAAAGTGATGCGAAAATCAAGGAAAGTGAAGAGCGAGCAAAGAGAAAAGAAGAAAAGAAGAAAGAGAAAGAAGCAAAGAAATCCAAATCATCCAAGAAAGATGACAAAGACGATCACGTCTCTGGAGTGGCCATGTCCCAAGACCATGTCCGAAGAGGCAAAGTTTTTCAATATGGAAAGGGGTCTAATTCTCCCGTCGGGAGAGGGACCTTTGCCTCCGCTCCATGCTATTCAGATCTATCAGACACTGATGTACCTGATGATGATGACTTCTTGATGGAGTGGGACGAATGGTCTGAGATCGAGAAGGGCAAGGGACCGAAGGCCACTTGGAACAACGACAAAGTGTATGACTTCAACCAGGGGAAAGTGGTGGCTGCTGCGACATTGCACAACACCAACGAAGTACCCCAAGACGCTCGTGGCCTCAGTGATGTTTTCCTTCCATTTCCATGCATGCCATGCATTAATCATTGTGATGATCATCGAGAAAAGCTAGCTTCAAATGGTGATGGAATCAATATCAACAAGATGTTCAACACTGCAGTGGCTAGACCTGTTGGTCGAAAGGAAATGATGGAAAACGATGATGCACGTAAAGCTATGAGGAAGGAATGGTTGGGTCAACATGCTGCTGGAGTTTACGATTTCAGTGTCATTAGAGAATATGATGACGTTGTTCGTGAAGCAAAGGCAAACAAAACAGAGGTTCACATGGCCAGAGTGCATGGTATCTGTGTTGAGAAAAATTACCAGTTGCCTGCAGGAAGCCCTAGTAGAAAATTCAAGGGCCGAGGTGTCTTGCTTGGTAATCAGGTGAAGAACCAATTCTGGGAGGCTGCTTTCTTCCAGGACTTGGGCAATTCTCCGGCTACTTTTGAGGCATCGAGATGGGCTGATTTCTATGGGTGTCTTCCTGGCCATAATGTAAAACTTGCCGACGCTATTCAGGCGTACATTCAAGCAAAACTAACCGGACCACCATGTTGGGTTGAGCTACCCGAAGATGCTTGGCCAGACGATGTCGATATTCGAAAGTTCCGTAGACCTGTTGTAAGATTGGTTAAAGCTTTATATGGTCACCCCGATTCGGGAACAATGTGGGAACAACATTGTGATCAGAAAGTTCGAGAACTCGACTTCGTTCCTGTTGGAGAAGAATGGCCTTCAATGTATTTTCATAAGAAACTGAAGTTACTTCTTGTCATCTATGTAGACGACTTAAAGCTGGCAGGACCGGAAGAGAACCTGACTAAGGGTTGGGAGATGCTTCGATCAAAACTCAACATCGAGCCCGAGACCGACTTAGGACTCTATCTTGGTTGTATTTTGAGAAAGGGATCTACCAAACTTCATGATGGAACCCCGGTGTCAACTATAACCTATGATATGGAAGGTTTGTTGAAACTGTCAGTTGAGAAGTACTTAGACATTGTTGGAAAAGATACGAAGCTGAAACACGTATCCACTCCAAGTCTACCTGAAGAAACAAAGAAGCACAAATCTAGAGCACCATGTCCCGGGAACCCCAAGAACAAGAAGGTATGTCCATGGTGTACTCATGAATTTGATCCGGACGCTCCATTGTTTTATGAACAAGGAACCCAAGGGGAAGACGTCTCACCTGGGGAGTCTGAGAGAGGTGCATTAGCGCCACACGCTGCTAGCGTGTTGATGAAGCTGCTGTACGCGGCGAGGATTGCTCGTTTTGATCTGCTTCGTTCCATTAATTCCCTGGCCAGGAATGTAACAAAGTGGACCATTGATGACGATGCAAAGTTGTATCACTTAATGTGCTACGTGAATTCCAGCCTATCTAAAAGAATGACCGGATGGGTTGGGGACAACTTCAATGAATTGACATTGTCTTTATTTGCTGATGCTGATTTTGCAGGGTGTGCCCAGTCTTTGAGATCAACTTCAGGGTCTCATATGCATATCCAGGGTAACCACACACGGTTTCCTTTGTCCGGGGGCAGCAAACGGCAAGGATGCGTAAGCCATTCGACGCCTGAGGCCGAAATCGTGGCAGCCGATGTCACCCTCCGTACTATGGGTTTGCCCGCAATGAGCATCTGGGAAACGCTGACGGGAAAGTCGCCCAAATTATTGTTCCATGATGACAATCAGGGCATGATCGGTGTAGTCAGGTCGGGTCGTAACCCCACTATGCGGCATCTTGAGAGGACCCATGGCATAGCCATTACTTCCCTCCATGAACATTTTACTCGGGAGAACTACGTACTCATGTATGAGGTGACCTCGAAAATGGCCGCTGACATTCACACCAAAGGTTTCAAGAATCCGTTGGCATGGAAAAGAGCATGTATGCTCATCAACCTGTTGGACCCTGGTGACATCGGTACGAAAGATCTGCTCGATATGGTCTCACCTACCACGGATGTTGATACCACTGTCCGACAAGTGTTTCAAACCAAAACTCAAGATGTTCCAAATTTTCCGTATACCGAAATACCTATTCTACCACCTGAGGTGTATCAGAAGGGTCTTTCTGGTAAAGAACAAGTACAACAACTACCTGGTATGGATCCCATATTGGTTGTTAAGACGCCAACTTTCTTTAGAAAGCGACCACCTGGTGTATCATTGCCTCATGATTGTTTGAGAAGTACCTGGATACTTTCTCATGGCAAATGGATCAAGGTTGAGGATCGAGTTCCACCCGTTCAACAACAAGACCGTTTTGATCAATGGGTAGAACGAGCTTGTTTCCAATACCATCCGTGTCAATTTAGTATATCGCCGTCGGTGATTACTAGACAATCAGCTGGTGTTGTCTCACCGGGACACCTGGCGTCAACAGCACGACAAGGGCTCCATGCTGCTGCGGTGCCGACTCGTCAGACTCCAGTCCTGAAGTATCCTCAGTTAACTGTGGGGGTAGGTCAACTATTTTGTCATCAATCCCATGGAAATGAACCCACAACCATTCATGCAGCTCCGTGTGGTACTGCTCGGGTGATCAACACGCTCCTTCGAGTTGTTCATGGGGGGAGTTCTGGATGGGGTAATCTTCCAATGGGATTTCCTCCGTCGGGGGACCCCGATGATGATCCATATCCCACAGAAAACAAAGATCCCAATCGACGACGAATTATACTTGCTGGTGGTGATGTGATTGCTGGCAGGGTATCAAAAGACAAAGCCCATAACCCCTCAACGTCGTCAAGAAAGGGAAAGAAGATATCCAAAAATGAATGTGATCAAGATGAATGGATATGGAAGGATGAAACAACATTGACGAGAGTGCACAAAGTACCAAGAAGAAAGATGTTTACCCCCAAAGAGGCTGACTTTCTGCCATGTAAGCTGAGACGGTTTAGAGATGAACGGGAAACCAACCAAGTGTTTCAGTCAAGTGGGAGATTGATCCATGACTCATGGAGATTGGCGGGAAATAACATCGAGAAGACCAACAAAAGAAATGAATTTTGGACAGGGACCACTACCTTCAAGATCATATCCAATGCAGACATCAAAGATGTGATGGACAGCGGGTCTGACGTGGAGGACAGGGCATCGTGCCAGGACACTGTGGTCACCTGTATCCTTGATGGAAACATGAAAATCATTCCATTGGATGACATGTTTATAGCCCATCATTACAAGTTGAAGCATGAGACCAGAAAACAAAATGATTGGGATATTCAGATGACACTACATCGAAAGAATGGGAAGATTCTGACATATCACTTCAAGCAATCTTATGCTGATTTTTTCGGGAAGATACTCAATGACGTTGTCATATCGCTCAACTTATATGAGATGAAAGATGATGTCCCATGCTTGCTCCTTATGTGTGCCGAAATGCAAAGTATCATCACCAAGATTCACAAGCAGAGTCGGTTTAAGATGATGCATGTGGTCACAATTACCGAAGATGACAACCTCATGTCCAACTACGGAAGGGCGAAATGGAGACGTTGCATCAGGGGCCCTAGTGACTGCGTGTTCTTTGCGGGACCTTGCACCGGTGGTTCGCCGTGGAATCGGTTAAACAAAAATGTGAGTGAGGTCACGGCACACAACATCAGAATGAAAGCACTTCTATATTGGGAGCTGTGGGAAGAGTTCACAGTATGTTTGCAACGTGTACATATTTTGCATGCCATGGCATTGTTGGAACTACCTCGGGGATGCGACTATTGGAATGACGAGAGAATGAAGTTTCTGATCAATGGGACCAAGTCGACCGTGCATGACTTTGATGGATGCATGTATGGTTTGAAATCACAATTCAAAGATGTTGGGACGGCAATCAAGAAACCATGGAGGATCGTATCATGGGGGGTTGATTTCTTTGACTTGCATGCAAAATGTGATGGCTCACACACTCACGGTCAATGTGCGGGTAGAGAAACACGTGCAACACAATTATATACCGAGAAGATTGTCAGATGTATCCTTCGAGGTATCACAAATCAAATGTTGATTAACAACGTTTACGGAAGGAGATTTCGACCAAAGGTTATGGATGAGGAAGATCACTATAAGTCGAAGTCATGTGCATGTGTCATTGTGAATGACTATGAATGCGACACTAATGTGAAGACCATCAATGAACAGTTATTCATTAACTTCATCACCCAACGAGGCGGTGTGAAGGTGAAGCTGAGGCTGTATCCACGTCGTGGATCGCTCTTGGTGGATCCGGATCCCGTTGAAGGTAGATTGAAGGTGAAGTCAGGCTGTTACCTGCGTCGTTGGTGCACCTTGACGGATCCGGATTCTCCTTGCCTCATTTCGATCTTCGCAATGGCTGGAACTGACCTTGTAATCCCATCAGCGGCCAAGGGCATTGGCTCACTGAAATCAACCTTGTCCCTCATCAAGGAGAAGAACCAAGAGCACAACCTTCCTGCTCCATTCTCAACCTATGAGGAGGCAAACTTCAGGGGTTACAGGGACAAGGACCTCGACGAATGGTTGGATCGAGTAAAGATTTCTCCTCCCGTCGTTGTGGCCTTAGCCTTTGTCATGGATAGAAGTGGCAGAGCATTCGTAACTCATGCAATCAGGTTGCTCATGAAAATGTTGTCAAAAGTGACCAACGAGAATGAGTTGAAGATGTCTGCTACCAGCTTCATCGACAAAGGGGCCCGATTATCAAAGTTGGTGGAAGGGGCCGCCAGAAACCCAGAGGAGAAAAGCATCATGCAGCTTTTGTGCACCTTTGAGTGTGCAATTAGAATAGATGAACTATGGGACACCCTCAAAGACCACTACACCGGGCAAAACAGTATGATCAACAAGGAGATCACGGTTAAGGGACTACGTGACAAGATTGCAAATACAAGTCCAACACACCTCGGATCCTTGAACCAGACATACCCTCCTTATGGAAGTTCATGTTACCAAATCCGGAAGAGGACGAACTTCGAGGAGATTGCCCGTCGAAAGTGGGAAAAATGGTCATTTGAAGTGATGCAACGAGAGGCACCTGGCCCAGATGAAGTTGAAGACCGCATCAAATTCCTGGTCAACATCATGTACGAGGAGAGCTATAGCTTAGGCTACGCGCTCCGACGTCACAACGCTAGAGCGACAAGCAGCCAGGGTAAGACCATCATTGTCCAGAATGTCCTGGAAGACTGGATGTCGATGAGCTATGATCTCAGCTTGGAGCGGACGGCAGCTGTCGTCCATTTACAAACCATCCTCATGGTCTCCAAGATGCTACATGAGTGGATGACGCGATTGGAGAACTTCAAATCCATGTCGCACCTGAGCGGGATCATCAAGGCTGATCTGGTCAGAATGAAGCAGGCCATTGACCTCCGCGACGACATATGGGAGTTGGGGGGCTACAACATCGAGAGGGCCGATCAGGGCATGTTCGAGGAGGTGGAGAAACGAAACAGGACATTTTCCTGTATTCGCGACTATGTGACGACCACTGCCACCACACAGATGGGCCAAGGGGCCACAGAGGTCTCCCACATCGATGGCTGGGACATTCCGCTGATGCCGAAAGACGGCAGAAACCCTCCAAGTCAACCGGATCATCCAGGTTGGGATCCTTCACCTATCAGAATGATGAATGACAAGCAACAGAGGGAAGCCGATGCGCAGCGGGCACAACAGCAACAACAACAGACTGGGCCTAGTAGTTCCACCGCCGGTGGACACGATGGTTACAGCTCTGCAGCTGGGAGTGCACCACCACCAAAAGCTCCACCATCGAAGGCAAGGCCATCTACACCTCCCGCGAGAAAGGACTGGGTAATTCCTCGGGTACCAAACGGATATCTTTTCAGGACATCCTCAATGCCCGATCAAAGGAACTCAGAGTTCATCACATCGGCATGGATGGACGAGCGGGATCACTTCCTATTATCAATCATCCAAGGCCCAGCAGCTCAAGCTGCCAGCACTTCGGGTTCAGCACCTTGGGCACAGTATTTGAGGAGAGTGACTGCATATGCCTGCATGGTCTTTGGAATCTGCAATCCGGCAGTCGTAACGGAGGACACGGCGTCCACCATCTCCGAGAAGGATTGGCTCAGGTGCTACAGCCACATCGTCCGCAAGTACATGCTGACGCGGACAGGGTGCTATTTGTCAACCGCAGGAATGCTCATGATGCTAGGGCATCACGACGTGAACGTCGCCAACCAATCCGACTTGGGCCGCATCAAGAAGATGATCACCAACCCGCTTGCTTGCAGGATCATCGAAGCACCAAACGGTCCAAGAGATCATGACATGTTGGCAGGTGACTTTAGGGCTGGAACGACCATCCTCATCACCGACCTGATGTTCCGCGTGGGAACCCAAAGTGGGACGCATGGCATCCAAATGGGATTAGCTGACATGGGATGGGAAAGTGTTGAAGTATTCAAGATCCATGATTCCGAATCAGAGCGACCACTTCAGCAATTCCTGGACACGCTTGACAAGGTCAAGCAACATCTCAGCACTGATGCCGTCGACGATGGCCAGATAACTGTTCACCTTTGGTTGTCATTGCAATTCCTTCATGACCAAAAACCACCTCATTGTGTCATGCTTGAAAACGACTTCAAGAATCAGTTCGTCAAGGGGGTGCTCGATCTTGATCAAGTCACATCCCGACCCCTGATGGTCGCCGTCAACAACGACTCCATGTTCAACGGTATGGACTCTGTCACGTCAAGACTTGCAGATGAGCTGATTGAGAAGATGAGGCTCCAAGGGATCTTGGTGACATCGGATCAGAGAATGTGGCGGTCGATGTATTCACAATTTGGGAAACAATATCCAATATTGAGTACGACCAAGAAGGGGACTTTGGGGAAGACGGCAATTTGGTCTGTGATCGAGAAGAACCTATTTCGCCAGAGAGTTTTCCTCATGTGTGCCACGAACCGGGAATATGTATCCGTCCTCAATGAGGGGGCATTCAAACCCGATGAATCTGGCATCAACACCAAAGTATTGGAGGATATGACTGGACCGACTGAGGCGTTCAGGATTGCCAGTGGCGAGATGACCCCGGGTGACTATGCAAATGATGACACAACAATCTTCCAGCGAGGCCCTGGGACCGCCATCAACAGATTCACAAAGGACAAGAGGTTCAAGACCAGTTGGGTCGAACCAGTAGTCGGCACCCATGAGTTGGAACCAGTTGTTTCCGATCGATGCATGTGGTTCACCATCGACAAGGAGAATTCCGACATCTTATGCGGAAGCTGCAGAAATGCGGTGACGATGGATGAGATCGAGACGTGCCAGTCGAGACCGACCCATTGCATTAATTGCTCCGCCAATACCCAGGACCATTACAAGCGTTCAGCTCCAACATTGGAGGCCAGGAAGTCCGTCCTACTCCTTGCGGCCAGACTGAAGGTTGCATTCGAGGATCTTGGTGTTGACATTGTTGACATCAATCAAGGCTTTCAAACATGGCTCACATTTACTGCGTCTTCGTTGATCTCAAATGCATCGTTGGCGTATGGGGAGCACTTGATGAAATCTCTATCTCACATGGGAGGAGTCAGAATTTCGAAGAGGCAAGCTCTGGAAATTTTCCGGAACGGACGCGGCAAGCAATTCAGCATCTATCGCGAAAGAGTTTTTGATGAAGTCGCGAAGAAGTGGCTATTGATCTACAGAGTCACAAAGGATTGCGGAAATGTCGCATACAAAGACTTCTTCGAGAAGGTCGCCGTTCCCGAGGTGAAGGAGAGGAACGAGATCTTTGGATTCTCCCGTGCATCTGCCGAGAAAACTGGAGATATCATCGAGTTCTGGCTTGGTGTCTTGGATGTGGCCAATATGGCCAAAGGAGTTGTTGATGTTTTCAATGCCAGTGTTGATCCAGCTGAGTATCTCAATGGATTGGAAAAGGCATTGGCTCAATTCACATCGACATCCAGAACCTCGAGCACCATCAATGACAAGAGACGGGGATCCTTCGACTGCACACTGCAAACCGCAGAAGCCGAAAGGGTCATGAAGATCATCCACGCAATCCCCGGATATGAATCGCTGGCCAATTTCTGCTGCCTCACGGAATGGGAGAAGGATCAGGTATTCTCTCATTATCGCAGGAAGAACAACATCACAGGGGATGATGCCAGCATGGGCGCTGATGCCGATGCCAAGCCAGGTGACGAGTCGTCGGCTCACCCTGGGGAGGAGGAAGCTGATGAGCCAGCAAACGATCCCACTGATGTGGTCAGGGACTCAGAGATTTCCGGGAAACAACAACTTTTGGATGCGTTGGGAAAACTCTTCACTGTCTCTGAGGATGTCAACGTGTGCTTGTATTGTGGTAGCACCAAACATGGCCATCTTGAATGTGAACATGAGAAGAGAGATGAAGTCAGAAAGGTGCTAAAGGCCGTCCGAGCGTCGCTCGAGGCTGATAGTCCCACATCTGATGACGTCGATATGGAGCCTCCTGAGCACAAGAAGGACGGTTCAGGTGCTACTGAAGGGTCGGGGCAAACAGATGAACCTACAAAACCGAGGTTTAGTGAACACCAATGGTATGACAGCATCAGAACTATGTCTGAAGTTGGTGACCTCGATGAGTATGGTAGGTTCTGCATCGAAGGACGTGATGTTACAAAGCTGGGACCACAGAACGTTGTTGACCTCAACGAAGTGATCCGAGACGCTATTGTCAGAGGAGGAGGCGACACTTGGTCAGTGCCAGACTTCATGGCAAGCTACTCTGACAACAACATCAGGAAGACCTTCTACAAACGAGTCGAGGCGCCGCAAGATGGTTTCTTGAAAATCATCCCAACGACAGGGGCCCATTTCTTCAACTGCTCTTACTTTGGCGGTGTAGAATATGCGGCCAACTACCGCTTCGAAACTGGCAACCGACTCGACACCTACGAGGACAAGGTGAGTACCTCACTAAACAGGATCCTACGGCACAACGTGGGGAAGGTATCAGAGCAGCAGAGTCTGCCCTGTGATGACGCCGGCTGGGTGCCCATCGAGGAGGTGCTCAAATGTGAGTCCATCTGGAGGCACGAGTATGCACGCTGGCCACACGTATTCCTTGCCCCAAAAGGAAGAGCAAATGATCAGAGTGCATGGAATGTCAATGAGGCGAACTTTCGCATGACATTGCTTTTCAAGATCATGTTCCACTGTGCCCGGTACGGACGTCGAGTGCGTGAACAAGTCTTGGCTTTGGGATCGACAAGGATATTGATCGCCGCAGCCTGACGTGCATTGACAACAATGTCGATGCGGACACGCACATCCCTGATGAAGGTCTACTGCTCTACCCAGTGGCGGTCCGTGCTCCTACGGGGCACAAAGAAGGATCTTCAAGAGACGACGTTTCATTGCTGTCCTCGTTGCTTTCACATCCAATCGCACCCAACACCATTCTGTCATTACCGGTCTGTTTCCACATCACCAAGAAGACCAACCTCCGAAGCATTTGGAGGCAGGGATTAATTCCAGGAGGTCTTGGAGAAGGTCATCGGATGTTCACGTTCTTCAACCCGTATGTGCCATGGGATCACAGATCATGGACCATCACGAAGAGCGTTGATACGCGTAAAGGGGACTACATTTGCTTGTTCATCCCGACCGAGACCTTGATGGTGGAATATGGCGGTCGACTAACTGACTCGGGACAGATCGTTTCACCAAGGATCATCCCGTTCTCGGCAATCAAAGGAGGATGGATTCAGGACCCCAAGGACCAATACAACAAGACATGGCTCCGGTTGTTCGTCCCGTCGGGCGACGACCAGGTAGTCCGGTCTGGAACTATCAAATCAAGAACGGTAGCCACCAAGGAGTCCATCCTGAGAGTTGCAAGTCAGTGCATCGACGCCGAAGACCAACCGTTTGACGAAACCGCCATGGATGCCATGAACATTGTCAACCAGTTCAAGAACAACCTCATCGAGCCTGGCGGACAAGAACAATACCTGGCCCGCATCAAGCTGATTGACTATATAGTCGAACGCAAAAGGGTGCAAACTTCAGGTTGCCGCCATTGTCCTCACTGTCTCAATGAGACGCCGACAAAGCTAGCAGTGTGTCTAGTTTGCTGGACGGAACTTGAAAGTTGTGGAATTCGTCCATATCGGCTACAAGCTCCTGAAGACGATGAAGATGAGGCCACAAAGAAAGAGCTCGATGAAGAAGTTCGTCGACAAGAAGAATCGTTGTTCAAGGATACGGTCAATCAAGCACAAGAAAACGTATCTGAATCCAACGACTATGGCTTCAATCCTGACGAGGTCGACTACAATGAAGGCGATGATGAGGAAATGGATCAGGAGGAGGAAGCTCAACAGGAAGACGACGAAATCGTTGAAGAAGACGACGATGAAATGGACGTCGAACCTGATGATGAGCCTTCTACCAAACTTCCAGCATGGTCTAAGAATCTTGAGAGCGGCAGCAAGGGTATGCCAGAAGACGGACTTATCAACAATGATGCCTCCGAGGCCGCGGCTCACTTGTATGACAATGCTGTCATGTCAAAGGTCATCACGATGTTCAGGCACTACTATAAACAGAGAGTCACTATGACCCCAGAGGAGTACCATGAGATGATGACGGAAACCAAGCGAGTCCGGCTGGACCTGGACGACTTCTGCCCATACACCGGCGAAGACCAGGATGGCAACCTCAAGCGGCCGACAGAGCTGGAATTGGATGAACTCTTTCAGGAGAAAGGGAAAAGGAACTCATGGTCAGAGGGAGAGAAGATGTACTCAAGACGACCAAGAAACATGATGATGCCTGTCATCAAGAATTTGGAGATCTATGAAAAGATGATGGAATTTCTGGTATGCGCCGGGTACACTCCCGAATCATTAGGTTTCCTCATGCCAATGAACCGAATGCAGGCTGATGCCCAAGCGAAGCAGGAGATGCGAGTGACCATCAGCAATTTTCTTCGACGACTGCTGAAAGGAACCTTTCCAGAACAAGAATCATACACATTCTTTCGCTCCGGGAGCCACGGCTTCCCCAACTGCATTGAACTCCCAGCTTTCTCGGTATATCTGAGTCTGAGAGAGAAGGAACAGAGAGTGGAACTACTCTTTGCAGCCCAACAATGTGGCATTCCGTTACCTCAAAACTTTGTCAGCAAGATGGCTTATGCTATTCAACTGGCTGAAGCAGAGGCGCAGAGGGGGAAGACCGAGATGAAAACGAAGATGGCTCCAACTCTTGGCGACGAAGTGGTGAGTGAAGTATTCAAAGCAGTCGGACATACTGCCGCTTCCAAGTTTGCAACCGCAGACGCGAAAGCCAAGTCGTCAGCACAACCTTCACAGAAACCTGAGGGCGCTGATTCGGCATCATCCTCATCGGCAAGCGCACCAAAGGCAAAAGCTATGCCGAAATCCCATGAACCCTCAAAGGCACCGCCTGCAGCTGCTCCGAAACGTGCGGCAGGATGGGAGAAATCTCCATCAGCACCTCAATGGAAGAAAGTCCGCCGTGAGCAGTGAACAGATGATCAGGAAAAGACCAACTGAGTGGACTCTGAGCGAGGCAGTAGGCTAATTCGCTTAGGTTCAAGACTTTTGATATTCCCAATCTGCACGAAATTCTGCACAGTGCACGTGAATTCGTTAGTTAGCATCGTAAATCTTTGGTGGCGAAGCGATCCATTTCTCCCGACGGGTGAGTGGCAAGCTTAGCCAACGTAGAAAAGTAGATGTTAGCTAACAATAATTCGCGTTGTACAGCTTGATGAAGCGCCGATGCATCGACAGCCATAGAGTAGGCGAACCCTGAACCATTATTCCCGTCGGGTATGTGGGAAAGGGGGAGCCGAATGGCATGTTTTATGTAAATAGGCGTAATTCGGGTAGCAGAATCATTCTAATTCAAAGTTCCCTCTCTCGTGTCCGTGGTCCGAAGGATACCATGGACATGGGGGGTGTCAAAGGGAACACAGTCTTAGCGCACAATTCATATGCGTCATGTAAATAGCAAGTGCATGGGATGCCATGATGGCTCAAGCGCCCATTGCAAGGAAAACAATCGCGTGCCGTGCTTCATGCTTTGAAGGGTCACGACTACAACCAGCATTGCAGGTACTTCCAACTAAACGGTATCCAGAACAAGGATTCATTTGTTCACAGTAACCATGCCAAAATGTAGCAAATACCATGCAAAATGACAGATTCTAGTTCCAAACTGTTGCAAATACAAGGCAAATGGTACCAAGAAAGAAAGCAAAAAAAAACACAAAAACTATTCTGAACCCTTATTGCCCATCTGGCTAGTTGATTTACCGATTAGACATGGTGATTTCCCAGTCCGCTATGTTAGTTTGCCCCGCTAGGCCACCATGCCGATGCCTGCAATGGATGGCGATGACGACAACAACATGATGAATATGGCCAACCTGGCCAACCCGGATGCCACCAAGCTACAGCGTTTGTGCATGGGTAAATGACGGTTAGACATGTAATACAATTTTTACGATACTATGATTAATAATATGATGAATGAATAATAGTTAATAGGGGTATTTTCAATTGCTCACATGTTGCAGTGCAAAACATAAGGGACATGTCATGCAAAAAAGCAGGAGTACCAGAGTACCTTACCTCACATTACGAGATTGTGGTGTACATTGAATCACAATAAACATCACATCAAAATCACGTGTCACATGAACATCGCATTTCGACATCACCTAACATCAGATTATAACATGATACCACATTATATCACCTCACATCACATCACATCTCCCATATTCATATCATTCACATTTAGCGCTACCAATTCCAGAACTACCCTCTGGTCATCAAACATAGCTGAAACATCCACCATTTACGGAGCTTATAGATGGTTAATGATGGTTATATCCTGAATAAAGAAGTGTGGTCCAACTCTCTTTGTCATTTACCATTCAGATAACCATATTCCATGTATTCCACCTGGGTACAGTAAATTTATGTAAATTTCATCACGACCTCACGTCGCGACCTTGGAATGATGGTGAATACAAGGGTCACTGTTCTTCAAAAATGGCCAACAAAAATCAGGTGGTGAAAAAGTCCTTCGAGCTCCCCACATCGTTTCTTACATCCTTCGTGAAAAAATCAGTGGAAAAAACAGCTGAAAACCCAGGTTTTCCCAAGCTCAGGTTCCCACCGATTTGGACGTGGCTGCGAAGGTGGAGTCCCAAGCACGGCAACTCGCGGAGCAGGAACGACGCCTTCAAGACCTTGAAGCTTGGGAAAGGATGGGAAAAGGATGGGAAAATCGATGGAAAACATGGGAAAAAATGCTGGAAATCATAGGTAAAATCTCTGGAAGGAATGGGAAACCATGGTAGAACTTATTGAAACTATGGGAAATGAGGGGAACACTTTTGTGGGGAAATCATGGTCAATGGGATTTGGTATCTAATGATGGTGATATACGGTATATAATATCAATATGGTGATATTGTGGATATATATATATGATATATATATATATATGATATAATGTATATATATATATAATAAATATTATATAATATACATAGTTACATAATATAATACATATATATATATATGATATACTATAAAATGTATATGTAATATAATATATATATATATATAAATAATACATATAATATATATATACATAATATATATAATATAATATAATATGATATAATATAATACAATACAATATAATATAATATAATATAACATAATATAGCATAATATAATACAATACAATATAATATAACATAACATAATATAACATAATATAATACAATATAATATAATATAACATAATATAACATAATATAATACAATATAATATAATATAACATAATATAAGATAATATAACATAATATAACATAATATAACATAATATAATATAATATAATGTAATATATAATATAATATAATTTAATATAATATAATTTAATATAATATAATATAATATAATTTAATATAATATAATATAATATTTATTTAGACATATGTATGCATTCTGATCGGATATAATGGGGATATAGATCAGCGTGTCTTTTTGAAGGGATGTCCACCCTTAAATAGCAATGTTTAGGTCAGAACATGATGTACAGTGGATGGCCAGGCCAAAGGATCATCACAATGCCAGGTCATGGTGAGCAGGGCCCATTCACCACTTATGTTTAAGTTATACACCAGTTTGGGTCCTCTTGAACCTACTTTGATGCTGAAATCCAGAAATCTTCGGTGGTAAGATCCAGGTGTTCATTTTTCTTGGTGAAATCCACTGAGGAACGGCGTCTCAGCGGTATGGCCATGGGTGGCGGTGCCAAAGAAGCCCAGATCGTGGCTGTGGAGGAGCCGGTGAAAAGGATGGGGGTGGGACTGGCTCAGTTCAGTGGACTTTTTCAGCATACTGAGGTGGTTGTGTAGCATATATTGTTAGTAAAGCAATATACTGTTAGTGGATACGCAGATGAGCTGAGCCATTATCCACTGATATTACTATAGTGAAATATCAAATATTATGCACTAACACTATTTGCTCATATGAAATATTGTCAGTAAAGCAATGGCAAACCCCAATTTTGCCATAGGTGGGAGAAAGGCCATCAACATATGGGCAGTTTATAACATTGCTAACTAGCAGCATTAGCTAAGTTAGAATGGGTTCTGGCTTAGATTAGTGGCCTATATATGTGATAAACCACGGATCCTATCTGGGATGCACATCCAAGTATAATTGTCAAAGAGGGGGATGTGACCAATTGATATACAGTACAGTGATATACTTACCAATTTACGGGGATAAATCTGGAGAATCGACAAGCACCGTCACGTCGGTCACGCACGTTGAACCGAATGGATCCGTGCTGATTTCATCGTTGGGAAAGCCATGATGGGTGTAGAATTGGTAAACATCACTTAAGGCACAGAAAAAAGGGGACATGATGGGGAGATAAACCAGCAAAGAAATTCTTGGGTGTGTGTGTTAAAATGCTGTATATCCTTTTATGGTCATTTTAATAGGCGAAAGGATGATCATCAGATGGATTCTGGAGCACAGTTTAGTTGGACACCGATGTATCCCAGGACGTGAGCCCGACCGATGGCAACAATACCAACAGGGCAAGCATGGGTAGAACCCCCGTGGACACCGCGACCTACGAATTTGAACATTCCATGTGGGACGCCGCGTTGTTGGTGCCTTGGCGGGGCTTGGTAAGGTAACCCTTGGAGTCTTGGACCATCCAAGGGTTACCTTGGGATTTTGGTGATGTAGCAATGCATGTAAAACACACCTCTGCCATGCTACCCAAGTTTTGCACGTGGCTTGGATGAAAACCATCTGATCAGATTTGATCAGTATCAGTTCCTAAGATTCAATGTGGAATGACAAAATAATGACCATCAATCCATATCCATCCATATTAGTCCTTATTAATCCATATGATATAATCCGTACTAGTCTATATTAATCCATATGAATCTTATCAAGAACTTCATGTGGACTACCAGGTTACGTTGCGTTTTACGTTTTTGGCAGGTTGCTTCTTGGCCTCCCCAGTCGCCTAGGTGTTCGTGAGCCGTTCCAATTTTGCAGACATGGTCATCCTGCTCACAGGCTGTACGTTGAAGCTGGGTCAATGTTGAGGCCATTTTTCTGGGTTTTTGATTAATATGAATTGAACATTGGCGCTTTTAATATGTGTTCACTTTCGGATACCCCCATCCACTATTGGCAATTTTGTTGTATTTTTTTTTCATGGTGCCATTTCTCATCAACAGTTGGGAGCCTCTTTCACACTTTTGCAGGTACCGCCAATTTGCTTTGACCTCAGCAGAACCTTCCGAAAAAAAGGGGGCTTCGAGTAGAGACTATTGAACCTTTGAAGAACCTTGTTGTACTTGGACAGACAATGATCCTTGATCATCCAGGATACGACGCGTCAACATGCCAAAAAGGTTGTTCCCGTCGACATGCCGAACAAGATTGTCTCCGTCAACATGCCAAAAGAGTGTCCGTCGACATGCCAAAACGACGCCCCGCGATGCCAAAAAGTAGGTTGGAAAGGAAAAATAGTAAATTGTAAAATAGTAAGTGTGCCAGTCGACATACCAAAACGACGTAAGTGTGCCTGTCGACATGCTAAAACGACGCCCCGCGATGCCAAAAAGTAGGTTGGCCAGGAAGAATAGTAAATAGTAAAATAGTAAGTGTGCTCGTCGACATGCCAATCCGACGTAAGTGTGCGCGTCGCCATGCCAATAACGACGTAAGTGCGCCCACCGACGTGCCAAAACGACGTGCCGCGATGGCAAATTTTTATATTGCGGGGTGATTTTTTGACATGTCGACGTGTGGTATCCTGTTTGTTTGCAGGGATGTTCCAACAATCATCTTGACCATTTGATTACTCAAGTGGTCAAGATTTCAAGCTTGGAAAACCGCATTTTTTTTTGCCTTAGATTCAAAGCGAGGAGTGAGCATCCAGCTTTTTTCGAGTGCCCCATAACTTTCATATTCCCCGGTTTTAAGCCTCTCGAAATCTGAAGCTTTCAAATCTGCCTTGGTCAAAAGATGGAGGCCCATGGTAATTAGATTAACCCACGACGGAAGATCATCAACACTTTTTTAGGGATTTCACACCCATCCATTATGAATTCCTATGGTGGGATGACCGTACACCATATTAACGGTGACTCAGCTTCTCCCTGTGCTGATTCTCTCATGAGCTATGGAAAATTTTGCTTCGATGACTCGCCGACTCGAAAATTCCGTGGCCATTTCCATGGAAAAGTGTACTCTTAGTGTACGAATTGTGGGTAACTAACATTTGATCAGCAGTTTCTAAGTTTCATTGTGGGATGACAAACGAATGACCAACGAATGAAGATGAATCCATAGTCGCCATAAACTGCAAACCATCCTACTATTCCCATCTGTTCCCATGCTTTCCCCAGGAACTTTGGCTTGCAGATTGCCTTGTTGCTGACCATCTTCATGGACATGATCGAGAACAAGTACGAAGGTGCCAAGGTGCGGCCCCAAAACGCTTCGCAAAAAAAGGTGAAATCCGGTGAGTTTTTGGGGTAGCTGTGGCCGACGTCATATCTACTATATATATATATATGTACAACTATAATATATATATATATACATATATGTACAACTATAATATATATATACTATATATATACACCATATATATATATATACACTATATATATATACACATTTGGGAAAGTCTCCCAACATAGCCGAACTTGAACAAAGTCAGTGAATTATCAGAATTTACATATATATATATAATATTATATAATATATACTATATATATATATATTCATCATTACATATTACATGCCAGCTGCCGAGGTGAAGGAAATGCTGCAATACCGAGTGGAAATAGGCGCAGAAGCTGCGGTCCTGGCCCGATTTCACCAACCAGAAATTGGGATTTACCCTCTGGTAAATTGTTACATAACCCTGGAAAATCACCATTTTCAATGGGAAAATCCACTATTTCTATGGTCATTTTCAATAGCTATTTTGACATAACCAGAGGGTAACCACTAAAGGCGTATTCGACCAACCAGATATTGGGTTTTCACCAAAGAACATGACAGAAATTTAGACTTTACCATCAAACATTCAGTCGCGTGCACCGGCTCCGAACACAACAAAAGGTCCCATACATGATTACATTCAGAAGCCATTCCCAAGTGAAAAGAAAAGCTGTTTGTACAAAATGGGTGCACAGGTGAAGAGTTCAAGAGGAAAAACGCCACCATCAGAGGGTCAGAGAATGCATGCATACCACAGAAATCGAATTGAAATTGGGATTATCATGGGATAATAATGGCTACTGTATGTAATGTAATGCAATGTGATGTAAGGTAAGGTAAGGTAAGGTAAGGTAAGGTAATGTATGTATGTATGTATATATGTAATGCAATGTAATGGTATGGTATGTAATGGTATGTAATGGTATGTAGTGGTATGTAATGGTATGTAATGGTATGTAATGGTATGTAATGGTATGTAATGGTATGTAATGGTATGTAATGGTATCAATGTATGTACTGTATGTACTGTATGTAATGTATGTACTGTATGAACTGTATGTACTGTATGTTCTGTATGTACTGTATGTACTGTATGTACTGTATGTACTGAATGTAATGAATGTAATGTATGTAATATATGTAATGTATGTAATGTATGTAATGTAGGCAACGTATGCAATGTATGCAATGTATGCAATGTATGCCATGTATGCCATGTATGCCATGTATGCCATGTATGCCATGTATGTAATGAATGTAATGTAATGTAATTTAATGTAATGTAATGTAATGTAAAGTAAGTAAGTATGTATGTATGTACGTATGTATGTACGTATGTATGTACGTATTAATGTATTGTAATGTAATGTAATGTAATGTAGTGCAATGTAATGTAGTGTAATGTAATGTAATGTAATGTATGTAAATACGTATTAATGTATTGTAATGTAATGTAATGTACTGTAACGTAATGTAATGCAATGCAATGTAATGCAGTGTAATGCAATGTAATGTAATGTAATGGTATGGAATGTAATCTAATGGTATGGAATGTAATGTAATGGTATGTAATGTATGTATGTATGTAATGTAATGTAAGGTAAGGTAAGGTAATGTAATGTGAGTAATGTAATGTAATGCAATGCAATGCAATGTAATGTAATGTAATGTAATGTAATGTATGTATGTATGTATGTATGTGTGTATGTGTGTATGTGTGTATGTGTGTATGTGTGTATGTGTGTATGTGTGTATGTGTGTGTGTATGTGTGTGTGTGTGCTGTATTTGTGTGTACTGTATTTGTGTGTGGTGTATCTGTGTGTATCTCTGTGTATCTGTGTGTATCTGATGTGTATCTGTGTGTATGTGTGTACGTGTATATGTGCGTGCGTGTGTATGTGTGTGTACGTGTGTATGCGTCATGGGTTATCATATGGTATATATATATATATATATATACGTACATATGTATATACATACATATATACATATACATATGTATATATGTACATACTATAATATTCTTTGTACGTTGTCCAGCTTTAAACCATGATATTGTGGGGCTTTTTCCAGTGCCATGGCCCAGGTCTTGCCGTTCGGTGGGCTTCACGGTTGAAATCCATGGGCATGTCTCGAAAACTTGCGTAGAAAATCCATTGGGGATACTTCCAAATTTAAAATCCATAACTGCCATAAACCTTTGATTGGGGATACTTTCAATCCCAAGCATTTCTGGCAAAACCTGGGCATGGTTTACTATTTAAGGTTACACAGTGTGTTACACAGTAATAGGATGGCCTTTCTCGCACGGAAATCAACGGCGAATCGTGCAGGCCATGCCTCGGCAAACTTTGACACAGGGAAAGGCCAAAGCCTGCTGCAAAAATTGTGCGGCCTGGATTTGTGGTCCTTTGAACAAGAGGAATATCAACTGATGCCCCTTGGAAGATCAAAGTGAGGGGTGCAACATGAAGGCCAATGGAAAGCTCCCTAAAAACTGCCGCCCTAAGGTATGATTACCTCTACAAGCCAGTGCCAGGCCTGGGACCTCGGTACCCCTGAAATGCCACATCAATTACCAATTCTTCGCGCCAGGCTTCGTCTTGAGCACCCTTGCCATCATCATCTGGGCTTCTTGGATGAATTTGGTGCCCAGCCGCCTGCCCCACTTCGCATCACTGTCCAATAGTCCGCATACTGTAGATACAACTGGGGCCGCTTCCATTTTCATCGCAATTTTTAGAAACAGTGGTGAGCCATTTTCCACATGCCAATCCCGGCTTTTTTTGCTGGGACAAAACCGCAGGTTTTGACCATCATGCGCGAGTACCGGCGTTGTATCGAGCAAGCCATGGCTGTGATCCATCTTCCAATAGTGAGGAATGGACCGGAAATTGAGGAGGATGGGGAGGAGTCCATGGTCATTGTGGGGATCCACCCAGTCAAGAAGGTCATGATGCTGAATCTCGGCAGAAAATTGGAAGTGCCATGCTTTGAAGCCATCTAAGTAGCCAGTTGATGCTAGTTGATGCTAGTTGATGCTAGTTGATGCTAGTCTAGTATAGCTGAAAATAGCTGAAGCTTCATCCTAGCAGTGGTCATTGCTGCTCAGTCCCAAGAGATTTTCCTCCCGAGGATTTGCTTGAGCTTGTTTCGCCTGGGCGTGATGTTTTTCCTGGGTGTGCCTGGGATCGAGTCGGGACGCCGGGACAACCAGCTGGTTCTGTTTTTTGGAGATGGAAAAAAACGCCATGGAAAAGAACTACTTCAATTGCTTGATTACAAAAACATACTTCATTCGCCATGGAATGATCATCCAGTAATTTTTTGTTTCTTGAACAACTCCACTTCAAGAATTCCAGGATGATCATGGCTGCGGCCGCTTGTGATCCAAGACTGATTAAAAACATGTGGCGTCATCTGCTGAAGAAACCGGCTCTAGCTGCCATGAAAGGTCCTGGAAGTCACGTCCATGGATCAAACTTCTACCTTTTTTTGCAAGAGATTATCAAATTCTTGTCCCAGGCTGACCTAATTCGTGCACACGATTCCAGCCTTCAGAGCCTCTTACCGAATCTTTCGGTGCTCCTCTTGTTCAGTAGATTTTATCGAATTGCTGTGACTTTTGTCCTCGGCATTTCTTATCATTCATCGAATGCCTTTCCGTCTTCTATATTTTTACTATTAATAATGATAAGTGTTATTATTATATAATATATATATATATCAACTTTCCCAACTATGACTCGACCGTTGTATACCAATTATGTACCTATCATGTTACGATTCAGCTAGTTAGTTAAATTCATTTTTCCAAATTTAACTTTCCGAATGAGGATACACCCCCATTTCTCCATACATCACAATACGACATATAAGATATGATCATCATTATACCCAAATGCAATTTTTAAATGGTTTTCCAGATTTTCCCCAGATATTATATATATACACTGGTTGGTGGTTTGGATAATTTTTTACTTTTCCATATATTGGGAATGTCATCATCCCAACTGACGAACTCATATTTTTCAGAGGGGTAGGTATACCACCAACCAGATACTAGAGTTATACCATTAATATGTTGATATACCATGACTGGAATATTATGTATGGGAAATAGATGTAATGTTGGATACAGATTATATATGATATCGTATTCCAAGTCGGATATCACTGATATATCATGGATATATCCTGGTATCTATGAGTTTTTGGGATATATTCACATGATATCACTTGGTACATATATATATATACACATACACACCCCCTGGTAAACTACTGTAACATAACTATGGAAAATCACCATTTTATATGGGTAAATCAACTATAAATGGCAATTTTCAATAGCTATGTTAGTTTACCAGAGGGTATATATTCCCAGATATTATCCCATTGTCCAAATCTCAACATCTCCCTGATTTCAGGTCATTGGATGTCAATACTTGGCGTGGACGGACGGCTTGGGAGACATTGTCTTGAACGCTGTGGCAACTCGGGCCACAACAAGCCACACAACAAGCCACGGCTCGGGATATTTTTCTGTGTTTGAAGGTGGGCTACCCTCTGGTGAACTGTTACATTTTGCTATGGAAAATCACCATTTTATAGCTGGGTAAATCCACGATTCAAATCACCATGTTCAAAAGCTATGTTTGTTTACCAGAGGGTATACCTCCTATTATGGTTATTTAGCAGGGATAATGATGATTAACCATTGGCTTTAGTGATATTTTCTGGCATGCGGTTTTATTTCTATGTTTTATTTTTCCTTTATTTTTCAACCATACTTGGGAAGATGACGCCCCTCCGACTAATATTTTTCAGATTGGTTGAACCCACCAATCAATATACACAAATATCGTCTACGTGCACGTATATCCACCTATCTACCTCCCTACCCATCTATCTATATGTCGCTATGTGTCTCTACATACATATATATATATATATCTCTCTCTCTCTCTCTCCCCCCTCTCTATACGGTCAGTCCCTCGCTTAGGCCTACGTTTTGGCTCGCTTAGGCCTACGTTTGTGATATATGACTACAATATCAATAGAAATATATATAGATGTATTTGAACATGACTCCAACAGGCTTGTACATGTGTGACAGAGATGATCATCAGGACATTTTCATTCAATCATATGAATAAGAAGATGTTACAACGTATCACGACTGTATTTCAACTGCCTTGACGGAGAGTTGAGAACGTATCGGGAACAGTTTGCAAGTTACTTGAGGAATATAATGCAACGTATTAGGAACGTCTTGCATGTTACTGGACGAAGATGTTACAACATATTTCAGGAACATAATTCAAGTTTCTTGAAGAAGATGTGACAGCTTGCCAGGAACGTCTTGCAAGTTACTTGCAGAAGATTTCACAACGTATCATGAACATGTTGCAAGTCACTTGAAGAAGATGAGATGGTACAACGTATCAGGAGCATCTGGCAAGTTACTTGAAGCACAGTTTACAACTTATCAGGAAGGTCGTGCAAGTTACTTACAAGTAAGAAGATGTTGCAAGTATCAGGAACGTCTTGCATGTTACTTGGCGAAGATGTTACAACATATAAGGAACATCTTTCAAGTTACGTGAAGAAAAGTTTACAACGTATCAGGAAGGTCGTGCAAGTTAATGACAAGTAGGAAGATGTTGCAAGTATCAGGAACGTCTTGCATGTTACTTGACAAAGATGTTACAACATATTTCAGGAACATAATTCAAGTTTCTTGAAGAAGATGTGACAACTTGCCAGGAACGTCTTGCAAGTTACTTGCAGAAGATTTCACAACGTATCATGAACGTGTTGCAAGTCACTTGAAGAAGATGAGATGGTACAACGTATCAGGAGCATCTGGCAAGTTACTTGAAGCACAGTTTACAACGTATCAGGAAGATCGTGCAAGTTACTTACAAGTAAGAAGATGTTGCAAATATCAGGAACGTCTTGCATGTTATTTGGCGAAGATGTTACAACATATAAGGAACATCTTTCAAGTTACTTCAAGAAAAGTTTACAACGTATCAGGAAGGTCGTGCAAGTTAATGACAAGTAGGAAGATGTTGCAAGTATCAGGAACGTCTTGCATGTTACTTGACAAAGATGTTACAACATATTTCAGGAACATAATTCAAGTTACTTGAAGAAGATGTGACAACGTGTCTGGAACGTCTTGCAAGTTACTTGCAGAAGATTTTACGACGCATCAGGAGCGTGTTGCAAGTTACATGAAGAAGATGTTACAAGAACAGGGACATGTTGCAAGTTACTTGAGAATGATGTTTCAACGTATCAGGAACGCCTTGCATGTTACTTGACGAAGATGTTACAACATATATCATATAAGGAACATCTTTCAAGTTTCTTGAAGAAGATGTGACAACGTGCCAGGAACGTCTTGCAAGTTACTTGCTGAACATTTCACAGCGTATCAGGAACGTGTTGCAAGTCACTAGAAGAAGATGTTACAACGTATCAGGAACATCTGGCAAGTTACTTGAAGAAGAGTTTACAACGTATCAGGAACATGTGGCCAGCTACTTGAATGTAATGTTATGGCCAAACACAAAGCGTGCTCAACGACCACAACGCGGACAACGCAGAAGTTCGGTACGGGTTGTTAGTTTGAATAAATTAAATGAGCAGACATTATCCAAGAATTAGCGGGAATTTGTCTGATGGATTATTTGCCTAAGTATAAACAGGTTTGCTTTTGGTCCCCTACACCCACCTCATGTCCCAGCCCGGTGTCCCCAAGTGTACCCTAACTCATCCCAAGTGTCCCCAAGTGTTAACTTAAAGGTCTGTATCCCATGGAGTTGGTTCCCCAAACCCACCCCTTGTCCCACCCCAAGTGTCCCCAAGTGTCCCCTAAACCCACCCCAAGTGTCCCCAAGTCTCCCCAAGTGTCCCCTAAACCCACCCCAAGTGTCCCCAAGTGTTAACCTAAAGGTCTGTACCCCATGGCGTTAACCCTGAAGTCAACATAAAAAATGTCGGCTTAAGTGATCCAAAAAGTCGGCCTAAGTGAGCCTTGGACCCTCTAGACGCATCTCTCTATGTACATGTATATGGGTATCTATCATCAGAATAAATTATCTTCATTATTCGAGTGCTGAATTAGCATCAGAATATAATCTTGGAGACCCACTCATATACTTGGATATATCCCAATGATATTCCATTCTGAAAAGTTATGTTATATGCCAATCAACAATAATATTAATATTAATGTATATATATATATATATTAATTTAATACTAATAAGCATCATAATCATCACAATACACAATGATCAGAATAAATAATAGCAATGAGAATGCTAATAGAAATAGTAGAAATAAGAATCATAGCAATAATGTATACTAATAATCCGTTTGATACGAATAAATAGTCTAACAATCTAACTATAATAAATTTTCGTATATCCCAATGATATTCCAATCTGATAAACAACAAATAACAACACATATCATAATGATAATAAAATTCATAATCATGATAAGTACTATATGTATACATATACACATAGAAACACATAGATATTAGATATCAGTATGATAACAACGTGATAACACTATTGTAATATGATAAGACTATGATAGCAATGATATATCCCAACAATAAATACAAGGTGGTGCCCCCCACTTGTAAGTTGGTGTATAACCCCCATGAACTCTAGATATATGTATCATAAACCCTTATTCAAGTTATGTTTACCAAGTTAGCTGACTATGGGGCACGACCTTGTACCCTCTGATAAGCATACAAAAAACTCTGGAAATTCACCATTTTCATGGGAAACTTACTATAAATGGGCCATTTTCCATAGCTTTTTGTATGTTTACCAGAGGGTAACAATAATGACCGCTATGATTTACATGTGGATGAACCTCGCGAGGCACTCGCCTTCGTACTGGACGTGGACGAATTGGTGGCGGAGGTCTTGCTGACAGAACGCTTGCGCTCAACGCTCAGCAAGTTGGAACCACTGAGCTGTGGCACCTTGCTGTGAAATGATGGGAAAAACCTGGGAAAAACCGGGACGTCTCTGCAGATATCATGGGAAGATGATGGTGATATAATGGGATATAGTGGATACATGTAGCAAAGATGGCGGATCTAACGAACAATGGCGAACCAGCACATATGGTGACTTAAGCATCAGATTTTCAGGATATGACTAACAAGAATGCTGGTATAATGGGGATATAATGAGGATTTAATTGAATATATGTATATTTGTATATATATATATCTAAACACTGGGTTCTGGTCTGATTGAATTATATTGTGACTTCACGTCATGACGGAATTCTGGAATGATACAGTAGGAATTGGATTCGGGGAACCATCCCCAAATGTCCCAACATGATAGCAGCTATTTTCAGGCTGAGACAGAAAGTCAGTGCAATCTACAGACTTGGTGCACATCGCTTTCATCAAGGGATCAATAAACGGCCGTCATTTCCTTTTCAATCTGAAGTGGTTGACATTCTTCAGAAGTCAGTGAGCTGCGGGCAAACTGATGGACTTTCGGCAACTCCGAGTGTCGACTGTGTTCGGAGACAGGAGGAAGTGGCAAAGGGAACTTGGCAGTTTAGAGTCGATAAGGCAAAGCTGGCCATGAAAAGGGTCAGAGCCAAACGGCTCCTTTGTAGCTAGTTGCTTTTGGGACATTTGGGACTTCGCTCGCGTTGAGTGCTGCCTTAGGCTGCGGCCCGGGGTGGTGCTCCCTTTCTTCAAGGAAATAGCTATTTTCAGGCTGGTGAATTATTACAAGTCAGACAGATATGGGGAAATATCTGGGGATATCGTGGCAAATAAGATGCAAGTAGTGCCCGGCCGTGCCGGGGTGGAAGTTTCGAAAAAAGTGCAATGGCCATCAGAAATCAATGGCTTATAAGAATGTCTAAGAGATGCAGAAGCAATGACAGATTGAGGTTGTGAGGTGAACCAACGAATGAGCAAATCACTGTTGAGATGCCACCGAAATGATTTGAAATCAATGACATGAAAGATTCAGTGCACGAATGGCTGAGTGAGTGAATGAGTGAGTGTTTTTACGGACCACACCCTAGCTCATCCCCTTAACTGCAGGGGTGGGGCATTGGCCCGCTGAGTGAATGAATGAAGGAATGAATGAACGAACGAACGAATGAATGAATCAACCCATGAATCGATCAATGCGCCGCTGATGAATGAGTGAGTCAACGAATGAGCGAATCAATGGATGAATAAATTAGAGTAACGGACAAATGAATGAAACAACGAGCTCCTTATTCAATCAATGAATCAATGAATGAGTGAATGAACGAAAGAACCAATGAATGATTCAAGGACAGAAGGAACGAATGAACGAACGAATGATAGACTTCTTCCTTGAGCTACCCATTCCCCAAGCCAAGTCTTCTCTAAGCTCACTGGGCTACTTCTTCACTGAGCTGCTTCTTATCTCCGGTACTTTTTCTTTTCCCCGCTCCTGCTCTGAGCTATCACCCTCAGCTATTTTTTCTCAGAGCTACTTCTTAGCTTTTGTACCACAATTCTTCTCTTCGCGCGGCCATTACAAGGCGTTTTGCACTCTCCAGCTGCAATCCTGCATAGCACAACAATGACGCCATGTTCAAAAACTACCTTTCTCGCAGCTGTTACAAGGCGTTTTGCACTCTCCAGCTGCAATCCTGCATAGCACAACAATGACACCATGTTCAAAAACTACCTTTCTCGCAGCTGTTACAAGGCGTTTTGCACTCTCCAGCTGCAATCCTGCATAGCACAACAATGACGCCATGTTCAAAAACTACCTTTCTCGCAGCTGTTACAAGGCGTTTTGCACTCTCCAGCTGCAATCCTGCATAGCACAACAATGACACCATGTTCAAAAACTACCTTTCTCGCAGCTGTTACAAGGCGTTTTGCACTCTCCAGCTGCAATCCTGCATAGCACAACAATGACACCATGTTCAAAAACTACCTTTCTCGCAGCTGTTACAAGGCGTTTTGCACTCTCCAGCTGCAATCCTGCATAGCACAACAATGACACCATGTTCAAAAACTACCTTTCTCGCAGCTGTTACAAGGCGTTTTGCACTCTCCAGCTGCAATCCTGCATAGCACAACAATGACACCATGTTCAAAAACTACCTTTCTCGCAGCTGTTACAAGGCGTTTTGCACTCTCCAGCTGCAATCCTGCATAGCACAACAATGACACCATGTTCAAAAACTACCTTTCTCGCAGCTGTTACAAGGCGTTTTGCACTCTCCAGCTGCAATCCTGCATAGCACAACAATGACACCATGTTCAAAAACTACCTTTCTCGCAGCTGTTACAAGGCGTTTTGCACTCTCCAGCTGCAATCCTGCATAGCACAACAATGACACCATGTTCAAAAACTACCTTTCTCGCAGCTGTTACAAGGCGTTTTGCACTCTCCAGCTGCAATCCTGCATAGCACAACAATGACACCATGTTCAAAAACTACCTTTCTCGCAGCTGTTACAAGGCGTTTTGCACTCTCCAGCTGCAATCCTGCATAGCACAACAATGACACCATGTTCAAAAACTACCTTTCTCGCAGCTGTTACAAGGCGTTTTGCACTCTCCAGCTGCAATCCTGCATCCATGCTATAGCACAACAAGCGACACCATGTTCAAAAACTACCTTTCTCGCAGCTGTTACAAGGCGTTTTGCACTCTCCAGCTGCAAATCCTCAATCTGCAGCACAACAATGACACCATGTTCAAAAACTACCTTTCTCGCAGCTGTTACAAGCTTTTGTGCACTCTCAGCTCAATCCTGCAATAAGCACAACAATGACACCATGTTCAAAAACTACCTTTCTCGCAGCTGTTACAAGGCGTTTTGCACTCTCCAGCTGCAATCCTGCATAGCACAACAATGACACCATGTTCAAAAACTACCTTTCTCGCAGCTGTTACAAGGCGTTTTGCACTCTCCAGCTGCAAGCTGCAATCCTGCATAGCACAACAATGACACCATGTTCAAAAACTACCTTTCTCGCAGCTGTTACAAGGCGTTTTGCACTCTCCAGCTGCAATCCTGCATAGCACAACAACGACACCATGTTCAAAAACTACCTTTCTCGCAGCTGTTACAAGGCGTTTTGCACTCTCCAGCTGCAATCCTGCATAGCACAACAATGACACCATGTTCAAAAACTACCTTTCTCGCAGCTGTTACAAGGCGTTTTGCACTCTCCAGCTGCAATCCTGCATAGCACAACAATGACACCATGTTCAAAAACTACCTTTCTCGCAGCTGTTACAAGGCGTTTTGCACTCTCCAGCTGCAATCCTGCATAGCACAACAATGACACCATGTTCAAAAACTACCTTTCTCGCAGCTGTTACAAGGCGTTTTGCACTCTCCAGCTGCAATCCTGCATAGCACAACAATGACACCATGTTCAAAAACTACCTTTCTCGCAGCTGTTACAAGGCGTTTTGCACTCTCCAGCTGCAATCCCGCATAGCAGGAGAATGACAACATCACTCATGCTGTGAACACAGACCCTACCGTAGCAACCCCTGGAACCATACCTGTAAAAATGCAGGGACTCGTGCGCTTCCATGGCTTCATCACGCGGATGAAATGTCACTGTGATGTACCGTTCCCACCTGGTGAACTGCTGTTGCTGCCACTGTGGTTGAGCTGATAACAAGCTGACTATGGAGATTCTTCCGTAAGTCGGAAGCTTGTGAGCTAAACTTCCTTCGATGATATCTGAAGTTCAGTGGAAACATGTTATTTCCTAGATATACAAGATATTTAACTTATATGGGAAATAAGATGTGATATATACATATTATACGAAGATATCACACGTATATATATATACACATACATAGAGTTCTGATATCACCTAGTTTTAAAACCACCACAAATGAGTTGCATGGGGAAAGGGGGAAATCATTTGGGTAGCAATGCTTACCCGGTGAACATTAAAACAACTGTGGACATAGCCAGTGGTTTCCTGGAACAGGGCACTGGCCGATCTGGCCGATGGTGAAATCATGGGGAGCGTCGAGATATGGACATCAAAACATGGCTTTGGTGTCTGAGAGTGTCAATATTTGGTATATGATACCCTCTGGTTATGTCAAAATAGCTATTGAAAATGACCATAGAAATAATGGATTTACCCATTGAAAATGGTGATTTCCCATAGTTATGTTAGTTTACCAGAGGGTATTCTGAAATCATATAGGTAATATCCCCAATATTGTGGTATTTGGTATATGATGGTATTTGGTATATGATGTTGGGGATATATACCATATTGATTTTCTATATATATATATATAGGGAAATAATGCGGAAATCATGGGGATATAATACAAGATGTGATTTCGCCATATTTCACCACCATAATTCCCGATAATCATAGAGTATATACATATATATCACAAATACATAGCATATTCACTATCCATTTTATTGACATTTTAGCAGGAATATGACAGTAATATTACGGCAAGAGCCTGCGGTTTGCCCAGACTCTCAATGAGCGTCTGGACTATGCTGATGACGACAGTGATGGTGATGATGATGGTGATGACGATAATGTTCAAGCTTAAACCTTAAACCCTAAACCTCATAACACTGTAATAGCGTTATTGTATTGTTCCACGGAGGTGGGTACTTTTGATTCTTCTTCAATGAGCACCTGGACAATGCTGATGATGGTGATGGTGATTATTATCATGGTTAACCCTAAACCCTAAACCCTAACCTCATGAAAATCCTGCTAGCGTTACTGCATTGTTCCACGCGCAAAACAAGTCTGATAATATAATGTAACTGGTATTCGGGGTTTGGGCAAGCCCCGGGGTCTGTATGTAATTTTCGATAGTGAGGTTAGAACCAAAAAATAATTGGAATTAGCGCAGCATATAGCCAAACCATGGGATTTAACTAGCAAAATGGTAGCATGATTAGTATATAAGTGGTGTATAGTTTTGAAACAAACGCACAGACACACACACACACATATATATATATATATTGGGGATACATTTTAATATATATATATATATAGATGTATATAGTATTATATATGGGGATATATATACTGTAATGGAATATAAACCAACAATTTGTATATGTTTTTTCGGTGTGGTACTTGAAAGAGGCAGCGCGGCAGACTTACCACCCAATTTATGGCCATTCAAATAGGAGTATGATACTAATATTGGAGATAATCTTGTGTACATATGTATGCATATACATCATGGTGATATGCCAATAATGACCTCCAACATGGCACTTTTTACAGGGACAATTCTGATCAACCATGAAAATTTGGGGCATCCTGTTTGCAGAGAACTCATGATGATAGTGTGTATTTTCCAACAACCAATAATTCACAAGTTTCATGGGGAATTTCTTATCTTGGATTCCTAAGGTTTATATGTATATATATAATATTTTTGGACGCATAGCGATTTAATCAACAAACATCGTGTAATTGAAAGACCACATATATGAGGATTTGTTGCTGTTCAGATGTTGTTTTTCCTGATAGCCTCTTGATCCATGACCAGACGGTTTTTAGTTTTTGTAACCAGAAACCAAGGAAAGATCATGAAGAAAGATGTGAGATGCATCCCAATGAAGGACCCGAGACCCGGGTCAGGGGAAGCTACCAGGATAACAGGGAATTGAGCAGCCATGTGAGAGTAAAGTACCAGAAAATTCAGTCATTGCCGTCATCATTTCCCCTAGAAACTATGCCATAATTGGGCAGGAAAACTCTCCAGTTTTAGAATCACTTGACAGGCTGACAGGAACACTCGGCAAAACTGGAACTTTGTTGCCAAAAAACATCTACATCGGATGTCATGTGGAAAGGAACAAGAACCAGGCGAAGGAAGCTGGATGATGTCTATTATGGAACAATTATAGTCTATGATTTTCTAACCCTCCGGCTGTACCCTCCGATTTCCTCATGGCTGAGAATTTGTCAAGTTGCCAGGATGTCATTCGCTATATCATCACTGTAGGCCCTGCTGGGCCAGGGCTGGGGATTTAGGCCGGCAATTTACAGTTTGCAAAGTGGAAACCATTGCCCATTCGTGACAAATGACTTCCCTGTGATTTCCCTGGTGATGTTCCACTTCGCCAACTGTGAAATTACCAGTGGGTCGACAGGGTTTCTGAATGATTCCTCAACATGGCACACTCTGGGCTTCTGAGGCCATTGGTTGTTTTTTTTGACAAAACAGGGTTTACCATGGTTTACCAGTAAACATGGTGCACCAAGATAGCACAGTTGGTTTATTTCACAAAGGTAACCGCATGACTGGGCGGCACCACCTTACAGTAAATATCAACATTTCCTTCAGATTTCCACTTCAATTCCAGAACACTCGAGTGCCTCCCGCAGCACTGTCCATGCTACATGAGATTTAAATATATGTATGAAGGCTATGTAGGATTAGGCTAGCTTCATGGGGGAATACTTTTCAAGCCATCTGTGGTGAAAACTAGGACCACGAGCCAGTAGAACCAATCCAGAAGAGATCTCCGAAACAGATCAAATGGCTACCAAACTTAAAACAAGATTTATCCGTTCCCCCTACGAAATGCTCTAGAAATCCTGGCTTAATATTGGATCAATTCATTTTGGGCTCCGGGGCATTTCATCTTTGGAAGTGAACTCGTGAGGCCTGATCGTATTTTCAGTGATATACTTCCTCATGTTCCTTGGAAGCGGTTGCCGCCGGTTGCCCCCAAAAAATCTCGGGCGTAGGGCACTAGGCCACTAGGCCACTAGGCCACTAGCCGGCGAGTGCGGCACCATTGTGAGATGGATTAGCTGATTAGCTGATTAGTCCCAGGTCTTTTGTCAAAATGGTCTCCTACGGCTTGGTCTCACAATGGGCAGCAACTTGTGGCCTGAGTCAAGGGGGAACCCTGACGAAGTCAGACGAATCTGCTTGGTGTCATCAGAAAATATCTTATGCTTTGGTCTGAACATGGGATATACCATCAAATAACCATCTAAAAATGGGACATTCACCATGAAAAACCATGAAAGCCGAAACTTTGTATTTTCGGGGTCGCCTTGGACCCGGATGATCTGCAGGAAAAAGACCAGGCTCAACCAAGGCCCCAAGGCCCACCACACAGGGGAAGCCTTGAGGCCATTCTACACCAGCATCAATGCCGCTTCTTTGGCCCTCTGCGGAGGCTACCAGGAATCCGGGCCTCGACGATCTCAATGCGTCGGTGTGTCTTAAAACTGATGAATATATATATATATATATACAATTGCTCTATGGGTATATATATATGTATACACATCAATATTCCTATATTATGGTAATGTTGGAGATATGATGCTGATATTGGGGAGAATATGGGCATTCAGTTGCTGAGAGTGTGATTTTTAGGTGTCTGAAAATGGAGTTATACCTAGAACATGCAACTCGATAGGGGGCACATGATACAAACAACGAACAGTGGATGGAATAGGGTACTCGTACCCCATTTTCAGATAGAGCCATATTGCTTGCGCATGACATTGGTGTTCTCCATTCTGTTGATGCTCACGATTTGCGTGAGAATGCGATGAACATCACTATTACTTAGTCGTTCGCCCAAGTTAGTAAATGGATTGCAACCCCACTTATAAGTAGGATACGCAGGGCTATATACTCGGGAGAGCCCTCGCTTGTGCACTAGATTTTTCCCTCGCCGCTTGTGCACTGAATTTGCTTTGGGCTAAGACATGAAGTAATACAGATCAATATTGCGTGGCAGGTGCGCTACTTTGCATGTGAGGAAGGAGTGGGAGTGAAAGCGGGGGATTGTCGCACGTATCAGCGAACGTCCCCATTCTGGTGCGCATGTGTGAAATCCCACCCCACCCCACCCCACCACCCACCCCACCCCACCCCAGAGGCGTGTTGATGAATATGAGCGCAATATGAGAACTATGAGTGTAATTTCCCCGGGAGTTGGCTGATTGTTAGCTGTGTCAGCGCGCAAGTGAGTGAAATTTATGTCATTTTTATGTCACCCAGTGCGCAAGTGAGTGAAATTTCCAGTGCGCAAGTGAGTGCCTGTCCCAAAAAAAACTTGGCTAGTTGGTGGTTTGGAACATTTTTATTTTCCACAATGTATGGGATAATCCTTCCCATCGACTTTCATATTTTCAAGATGGTTATTGCACCACCAACCAGTTGGGCTTTTCAGCACCCGTGTCTTTGACAAAACCGAGCGTGGGACGAGCGTGCCAGGACTTCAGCTACACGGGTGGCACCTCTGATAGCGCGAAAACCATCATCTTTCAGCCGTCCTCCTGGTTGGGAGACCCTTATCTCACTGGCTGTGCCACGGCGGCGTAAGTCTGGGGCTAGCTGCCCTATTTGAAGCACAACTTGGTGATGTGGAGTTTAGTCCTTTCTGGGACATCACTAGAAGATCTTCAACTTTGGTGTCAGAGAAATTGTAGCCTCACCACATATTCTATGACCTACCCGACTGGAAGGTGATGATACCAGCTATGACGCATACTTGCGGAAGTATTACAATGCAACACTGGGCGTCACTTGGAAGTGCAAGTCCACAGGAATTGCCTGTCGCGAATCGGGGCGGGAAGCCAATCTGCAGGATTTCTAGGACACACCCCAGCAGCAAGACACATCGTCCAACAGTTCTATGGATTGTTTTCTCGCATCTCCACTATCCGTTTGGTGGTCAATCATCTTGTCCCATACCCACTGGTAACTTAAGATAGCCAGATAGCCATGGAAAATTAATCATGTGTAGATGATTTACCTATTAAACATGTCCGTTTTCCACAGCTATGTTGGACCAGCAGAGGGTACCCGGATCATTTTTCACTTTGATTATGGCTGCTTTTAGTCATCTACACGAACCAAGCGATTGCTCGCAGCCATCTTGCTTGGTGCCAAACCTTGAATGCGGAAATCCCTCACTGCGACCCGGAAATCACTGCTTCTCCTTGATATGTGTAGTATTGAAGCCACTGGTTTAGGGTACGCCCAGTTTGGGAAACTATTCCAGCTATCAATTATTCATTATACTCGTGCACTAATTATAGGTTTATTTTCCATTTCAGCAGTCGAATGGTGCCGAACCAAATATCTTGTACCGCTTCCAAAATAGCCGAACTTTTCAGGTTAGTGGATTCTTACAATTTGTCCATGTTTATGACATATATATATATATCAGAAGACACACATATATATATACTGTATATATATATATAAATATAAGACATATATATATATATACATACAAATGCAAATATATATATATATATATATATATATGCATACATTTATCGTTTATCATATTTATATCATTTCGAATATGCACTATGACCTGTCATGTATGTATCATATGTTTCGTATCTAGCAACTCAGCTTAAAAATGAAGCCCATAATTACCCATTGATTATCCATTAGTTTTCCAGGAAAATCCCTTCCCCCATTCATATTTTTTCCATACTCCCCAATCAACACCCTGGTGGAATGCCTTGGATCTTTTCATTTTGGATTCCGCTTTGTTGGCCACACTGCAGCGACCTGCGATGCCAAGACAGTGGCCACGAATCGAACTCTCATCGACTACAACCAACTAAGGCACCACGGTGCCACCAAAACGGCAAAAAAACGGCTGTGACATACGGCATTGTCTGTGCAAGTCCACATTCATGCTAAGATGGCCGATGTTGAAGCCATCCTAAAAACCAGTAGATATGGGTTTGTCTGAGAATTTTGGGGAACCCGGGGAACTCCCAAGTTTCACGGTTTATTATGCAAAATTTCAAGAAACACATTGCCATTTGGTTGATCACTTTCCCATTTTCAGGTACACTTCCCCATTTTCAACGATTTCCCCAAAATTTCGTCCTACCTGTTGATGATGACGATGACGATGATGACGATGACGACGATGATGACGATGATGACGATGATGCTGCTGCTGTTGCTCGGAGTGGTCACTTGGTTTGGCTGAAATCTTTGAAGATCTCCAAGGAATTTCATGGATTATCATTAGCTATCATGGATTTTCATGGACTTATCGTGAGATAATCTTTTGGACTTCGAGGTTTGGTGACTTTTGTCTGGACAACCCCCCAAGTCAGAAAGATTCTCATGAACTGCATGAAGAATTGCCATGAATTTCGGTGTACCCCTATTTTAAGACAAACCCATTTGATGTGCAAAATATGGGGCGCAGATTGCTTTCACCCAAGTGGACTATCCGTTGTGACCTGGGTGAACCATTTCCAAGCCACACCCAGAGACAAATCGGAGGTGACTGGGAGCAGTTCTTTACGTTATATATACCATCTGGTTATTTAACATAGCCATGGAAAATCACAATTTTTAATAGGTAAACCATCTATAAATGGGCCATTTTCCATGGCTATGTTAAATAACAAGAGGGTATATATATATATATATATATATATATATATTGTGAGTGACCCCACAATGGGTAGCGGTATCTGCAGTGATGTTTCCCAAACTCACCTGAAGGCTGCCGCGCCCGATAGATTCCTTTTGCACCACAAGCCTCGCCCAGGAACAACTGATGTTCCAATCCAAATCTCTATGTTTCGTCGGCCACGACGCGCTATGGCAAAAGTCCAAGCCCACCCTGCTCCACCCAAGGCTGACCACAGCCGAAAGGACTGCACATGACATGGTTGGTACCTGCTGGTGAACCCTTGGAGACTATGGGACCTGAATGGGAACTAAGGGAATACTTGAACATTCACACTCCCAAAACTTCAATATTTAGTTCTTTTGTTCAAGAGAATTTTGTTGGAGCCACTGGACTCGACTGCGGGAATTTGCCCTTTCGCGCAGGATCTCTTGTTCGTCGTTTAGACGATACGTTCCTTGGGATAGCGTGTGTCTCAGGAAGGCGGTATTCATCACTTTTGTTAATGCGTCAGCAACCTGTGCACCTGTGTGTACCCAACGTACTGAAACTCCTTCACTTAACAGGTCTTTCATTGCACGACATTGCAATTGTGTGCGATACTCTTGGCAATTAGGAGGTGCTGTGCGGGTAATGATGTCGTAGAGGGATTTGCAATCCGTGATGGCTAGGTCTGGTGGGTCTTTGATGGTTGGAGCTGTATACGTTGGTGGAAGTTCATTGAGTGTTTCTTTGGCTCGTTTCCATTGAATCTGAGGGTTTTGAATCCAACCCCAAAACAGTCTAATCCATGATAGCTGATCAAGAGTGGAATTCATTGACATAGTCTCCGCGGATAGGGTACTTACTACAACCTTTTGGATCTTTTTGCAGCACCAGCTGATTGGGCTCACTGGGCATTGAAAATTCTTGGCTATGTCAGCATGTGTCGCCATGATCATCATGCCTGTGTGTGAGTCCGGTTGTTTTGCTGATGAGAATGAGGCATCAGAGAATGCAATGAAACGTAATTGATCAAAAGGAATGGATTGGATTTTTATCGTCGTGTCTTTATGTCTTTTTGCTTCATGTAGTATCTTGTTGGCTTCGGTGAGTGTTGAGACTTTTGCTGAATTAATAGCACTCTGTAAATGGCTCAATCTGCTGGCAAGATCCGGACGGGTGTTCACAGCGGCATACTGCAAGGAGCCGATGATGGCTCGGAGGCTGAGTTTCTCGGCTTCTGTCACTGGCAAGTCCTCTTGAGCTCTCCTTTTGGGTTCAATGTGTATCGGTTCAATTTTGGTAATGTATTTTTCTTGTGAAAGGATAATGTTGTGATTAGGTAATTGTTGCATCTCAATACCAGTGAAAGTGAATGATTGGGACTTTTTGGCTCCAAAAGGAAACTTTGACTCCAGCTTGCTGATTTGTTCTTCGAAAAACTGGTCACCCCCGCATAGCCCATCGTCCACATGCATGCCTAGGATCCCTGAGGGTCTTGAAGCACCAGGTTTGTATAGCAAATAAACACATGGGTCAAATGGAGATGGTCGGAAGGAAAGCTCTCGGAGGGTCTTATCTAGTTCTTTGTACCATAAATATGGTGCGTCGATAAGCCCATAAGCTGACTTTTCCAATCTGCACACCTCATTCTGTTGAAGTCCCATGGCCTTGACAAGCTCTGGTACGGGTTCAAGCCCTATGACCCTGTTTTCCTGTGTTTTTCCTTGGAGAAACGCTGCCTTGATATCGAATGACATCAATTTCCATTGAAGTGATGCGATGGTCTGCAAAATGAGCATCCTAGATTGTCTATTAAGAGTAGGACTATCCCTAGGTATGGTTTCCAGTTCGGGATCTAGGTACCCAAGGACCACCAGCCTGGATTTTGCCTTGCGTTTCTTACCAAGGCGCTTTTGTTCGGCTGGGTCTTCAATGGGTTTCCATACGTGGATCCAGCGGCACCTAAGGATCTGCTCTGGTGAGAGGCTATTTCGCAGCACCTTGCACACTGTACCGGTCTGAAGCCAATTGTTGACCTCGGTGGATTTGGCACGTTCGAATTCTGCTCGTTCCTCACTGGTGAGTTCACTGAGTCTGACTTCGGTTCTTGACTTTTTCTGATTTGTGGCCAACATGATGATATCTTCAACTGGAATTGGATGGCCGTCTTCAAACTCTTGAGGAACTTGGAACTCAACACGCCATGCCAGAGGGACCTCAGTCCTTTGTACATATGGAGGCTCAATGTCTTCACTCAGCAGCAGATCACATACCAGTTCGTCATCGGCATCAGGAACTGGTGTTTCGATCGCTTGTTGCATTTCGAAATCTGCGGGTGCTACCATTGGATGTTCCATCTCAGGTTCCTGATCCGGCTGAATGCTTGAGTCACTCTGTGGTGTGGTGTTAGTTGGTTCATTCTGAGGAATTTCTGGTTCAGGAACATTATCAGTGTTAATTATAGGGTTCTGGCTACGTTCATGGGGGTTATTATTGGCATTTACAGGTGGTCGAGTGGCATTCTGTCTGGTTTCATTTTGGGGAATGGTGATTTCTTGAGTGGCCTGTGTGATGAGCCTTTGCATGTGGCTCTGTTGTTCCTGAGTCGGTGGAGCCTGTTCGGAAATCTGCTGTGCCTCTATTGCACTGACTGGTCGGACGTGTTCCGGGGCAACACGAACCATGGTTCCCATGTGCAAACAGAAAATGGAGTGTCTGCCATCCTGTTGAATCACCTTTGCCGGCCCATGCCAAGCTTTGGATGTTTCAGATGACTTCCAGTACATGATCCATTCACCTGGTTCGTATGATCCCCGATCTGGACGTTCTCTTCGCAGTGCAGCCCTACGAAGTGCAGCGCTGTTGTCAGCGTCATGGAAGGCTCTCCGGGCACTTTCTCTCATTGCTAGCTGGGCTCGGAACTGGATTCCCTGAGCATTTTCCTCATTTGCTAGGCTGTGAGCTGGGAGGCTATCATCACTAGTTAGGGAACCTGGAACCTTCAAACCCTTTCCGAAAACCAGTGTTTCTGGAGAAAACCCGTGTCTGAGGCTACATGCATTTTTCGCCGCAGTGCACATCATTAAAGCCCTTTGCAAATCGGCATATGAGTTGATTGGGTGATCTTCTTCATATTTGCTGAGCATTTTCTGGAGGACATCCCCATGTCTCTCAGTTCTTCCCATCTGCCAATGAGCTCCTGGCGGGATGATTGTACACTTCACATTCAGTTGCTGCATGAAACTCGCGAACTGTTCACAATTGAACTCAGTTGCTGAGTCGGCCATCATCTCATTTGGTGGACCAGCCCATGTGAGCCATCCGACTGTTAGCTTTTCAATGGCTTTTTCAGTGGTACGATTTGGTGCTATTGTAGCAGTGTGGTAATTTGTTCCGTGATCGAGGAAATGGTAAAAATGAAAGTTGGTTCCTGTTTTGTTTGTCCATGAGACTCCGTCAACTGAGACCTTATCGCCAAAATCCAGCTCTGCCTTGATTGTGGCCGGTCGTTGTATTTTTGGATGTTGATGTTGAATACAAACCGAACACTTCATATCTTCCAAGGCTTGTGTGAGATGGCTGGGATACCCTTGTCGTCGAAGAACCTGTGACAGCACTTGATGAGAGGGATGCCCAAGATTCTTGTGAACTCGAAGGAGGTGTTGTTTCTCATGTGCTGGCAATGACAAAAACCGTGAGCCATGTTGTTGGGATTGGGAGTCAATCACAACATTTCGATCGTGAGTACTTGTTGGCAAGGTTTCTGGAATCTCAGGCTTCGGTTGTGTCTCAGTAGGCATGCTTGACCTGTGGTTGGTCTCACTCATGGCTGGTTCCTGATGGGCCATGGCATCAGGGTTGACCGTCGCTGCAGGACCAAGCTCGTGCATTTGCCCATCCGGGACTTGGGATTGTGGTTCTGCAGGCATCTGAATTACACTCTCGGGCATGCTTGTGGGTGCACTTGGATGATTGCAGGCGAACACTGTTATATTCACTGAGCTGGGTATCAAGCTACGTACAAGTTTTCTCTGTGCCAAAAGTTCCCATTCCTCCCATTGGTTTTCTACGAGGATTCTTTGGGATTTTCTTTCAAGTACAATAGCTCTTCTGTATGGTGCTTCTCCTTCAACCATCTCCTTTGGTGGTGGTAGTGTTCTTTCAGTCCCCTTACAACCCACGACATGCATGATTTTCTTATCATCAAAAACATTCTGTATCTTATTGATGATTTGTTGGTCCATGATTTCTTTCTTGCCAACTCTCGGAAGCATCTTCTTGATTTCGTCCATGATTTCTTGAAGTTTGGATGCCATGTTGGTCTCAGGCCCTTTATCTCCCACACGGCGTCGTTTCTGTGGCAGATTGTCTGGCTCAGTCAGCTGGGCAGTGATCACCTTGGGACGTTTAGCGCTAGGCTCACCTGAGGCTTTCTTCGGTCGCTTCCCGACGGCTGTCAGGATCTCATTCCAAAGGGAAAAATCTTTGGGCTCTTGTCTGCGATTGGAAAAACTGGCTAAAACCTTGGCTAAACTTCGTGCAAACTTTCGTGGATACAGCTCTGAGAATTCAGTACGATTCATTCGTATCCCCTTATACACAGTGGTTCCTTCAAGGACTTGATGTTCATGGTCGTGGTTGCAATATCTTCCATGGAGTTGTGAAAACACTTCCCATGATGTGGTTCTGACTTCCAAGCCCTTCTGAATCAGCTTGTTGTTTTCAGGGTCACGCAATTGTCCAACTTTGCACATATCAAACAAAGCACAGTATGTTTTCTCAAAAAGCTCTCTCAAAAGAGGAGACTTGAACATCAAAGATCTTCTTGGTTGCTCCCAATGGAAATGCCGGCGACTGGACCACTGGTGGCGCAAAAGCACTATGCCTAATGCCAATTGATAAAGGTTTTGCACTCGCTGAGCATGGATGGCATCAAAACTTTCCATGGATTTTGAAGCATTCAAATTGTTCCAGCTTGACCAAGGACCACAAGTTGGGCTGATCCACACATTGTCTGGTTGTTTCTGAATCAGAAGCTGAAATAGTGATCTACGACCTTCAGTGGTGGCTAAATCACCTTGATCATGTCCAAACCTCTGTGCACGGTGTCCTAGTTGGCCAGTCTGGCGGGTAAGTTCACTGTTGGAACTGCAGAATACTTCTAATACATTCAGCTTGGCACCTGGAGTTGCTTGGCATTCGCTGGCAACATGCTGAAGTTCTTCAGAAAATTGTTGAATCAACTGGTTCATTCTTTTCTGTAGGCTAGACATATTACTGGCATGAAAACATGTTTCTTCAGCATCTATGTCACCTGCCTGGCACATGCCTTGAGCCCAACGTTCCGCACTCATTTCTGGGATCGCAGAAGATTCAGGATCTCCCCCACTGCATTTTCCACTCCGCTCATTCGATGCTGCAGTGCATGAATGTTCTCGGTGTGCTGCTGCAGTGCATGAATGTTCTCGGTGTTGACGTTCATGGGCACGTAGAGGGGCATTGACTCCATCCATGCTTCCTCCTCTTCCTCTGCTTTGGGATTGAGTGGCACTGTGTGAGCTGGCATGCTCTTGGCCTTGGCTTTCACTTTGGGCTGTGGCAATTGGCGGAACTCTGATTCTGTCTCCAGCTCCATACGTTCTACCATCATCGTCACATAGTGAATGAGCTTCTGATGTTCCAGTTTCCCTGAGCTCTCGAAAGTGCGGACAAACCATTGCACCCAATGGATCTCCTGATCCCACATCTGGCGATATGTCTTGCCCAGGTGGGCTTTGCCAAAACTGATGGGAGTGGCGTCCATCTGTTCCGGTGACAACGCCTTGAAGGTGTCCAGGCTGTCGCCAGTCCCCGCTGGCAGGCACCCTCGGCTCAGGCGGTCGGCAAGGCTCATGTTTGGCAGTGTGGTCGGATTCACGCTGCTCACTGGTGACTACCTTCTTGGTCCCAGGCTTTGGATTGGCATGAGTTAATTCATGAGGTGAAAGCGTGTGTTGGACATCCATAGCATGTGCATGTTGATCATGGCATGGGTGTTCATCTACGGTGGCATCAACAGTGAATTGATTGGTATGGCTGGAAACTGCATGTTCACGTGTGTGTGAAACTTTGTCATGAGAACTTTCGAGTGATTCTTTGTGGGAACAGTTGGCATTTGAAGTTTTGGATTTACACTTTTCACTGCAGAAAACTGTTGGGTCACTCTCGGACATGATTGGGCTGCTCTTTGTCTTCGGCTGTTTCGAAGTCTCTGGCGTTTCATGCACAAACGTGTCAGCAGTCGGGATTTCTTTCCTGGCATTGAGTGAGATCTCATTCAGGTCAACAAGAAACAAACCACGGTTGTTGAGTGTTAGATGAATTGGTACCTTCAGGAAAGGACTGTGCATCTGCTGATTGGCAACATCTACAGTGGCTTTCAATGTTCGGAGCAGGGTGTTCGATAACAGGAGTGGTGTTCCTCCAGGGACAATGGCGATTTTCAGACCTAATCGACCTATTGGGATGACCATGGCAAATTGGCTATCCAGTGTTCCCTGGTTCCCGAACCGGAAAGTCACTTCACAACGACATCGACGGACATTCTGGCGGACACTCGGATGCAGGTTCTGTAACAGATCAGACACTAGTTGGCTGCCTATCACTGTCTTTGTGGCCCCTGAATCCAAAATTCCGAATGTCCCATGTGACGCAAACATGATTGTCTCGTCTTCTGCGAGACCTGTGGCACGAGCGGATGCTCTCATGACTTCGCATGAACTTGGCTTAATTTGGCACACGTGGTCACTCCTTGGCACGGAATGTGGCTGCAAAACCCCAAACTTATCCTTACCCCGATTAAGGTTAGGATAAATCCCCTGGATATTATTTATTTCATTGTCTTCATTTCCCCATTTAGAAAACCCTGGGTGGTGACATGTGACGTTCACTTCCTGCAGTCTGGGGACCGCAGGGGCATCTTCGACGATCTCAGGCAGCATCATGAACTCTAAGGGCATGGTTTCGTCATCATCCATGTGTTGGCTAAGGGCCATCATGGCTGGTGCTTGAGCATTTGAGCTTGAACCAGAACTTCCACGGACTCTCTCTGGGCATTCTGCACGCCAGTGTCCCCGCTTGCCGCAATGGCGGCAATTGGATTCCAGTATCCTCTGTTGCAAGCTCTTACGGGCACCTTTGAAGTTGCCCTTACCCTTGCCCTTGTTTCCCTTTGATTTGCCCTTGGCCCCTGATGTGGGCCAGAATCCACGGTTCTTGAAACGATCATTGAGACGGCGCCTGGCATCTGTGTAGGCATTCAGAGTGGTGGCAAGGGATTCATCCTCCTGGAGGGTGTCTTGCATTGCACTCTCATATTCACAGATCAGCACGGCATCTTCATCACCATCAGCTGCTAGTTGTTCTATCCATGATTCCTCATCCCATTCTTCTGTCACTAGAGCTGTCTCGGATTCATCATACTCTTCTGTGTACATGGTGTGAGCGTCATAGATCTTTCCCTTGGCCTTTTTGATACCTGTAACATCATGGAAAAAGCCCGAGCCAAGCATTCGCACAGAGCTGGTGACCTTGGTCATATCCAAAGCATGTTCCTTGGATGACTCACTTTCCAGAATCACGCGTTTCTTGTCATCTGCACTGAGTTGACTTCCTCTGAGCACTATGTAGGCTTGAAGCTCTTCTAAGGTTACTTGGCTAGCAAGGAGTTCGGACCAAAGGATATCCGCACGAGCTAAAAACGAATCATTGGATTCATCTGCACGCTGTACACATCGGAAAACTGCCTTCTCGAACTTCTCATACTTACGTTCCAGTGAAATCTTTCCCCAGTGTCCTCCAAGGATTGTTACCAACTTCTCAACTCCTGTTTTATCCCCAGTGAGCAAAGTGCTACGTTGGAGCTGCAGTTTCTGAAAAGCGGCACCACTGGTTCCTAGAATCAACCTGGTGATCAGTTCATCGATCTTTCCCTGTGGCCAGATCTCGGTCAGCAACTCCACCTTTTGTGTGTACTGTTCAAGATCATGCTGTGCAGGGTCAAACTGTGGCACTAACGACGTCAACTGATTTGGCACCTGAGTGTCGGATTTTCCATCAGAGGCTTCAGACATCGGTCCTCTCAACGCCAGGCTTTGCGCCCTTCAACTGCTGATTGGACTTCTCAACCCCCTGGAGCTCTGGTAGCTCCGCTACCAATGTGAGTGACCCCACAATGGGTAGCGGTATCTGCAGTGATGTTTCCCAAACTCACCTGAAGGCTGCCGCGCCCGATAGATTCCTTTTGCACCACAAGCCTCGCCCAGGAACAACTGATGTTCCAATCCAAATCTCTATGTTTCGTCGGCCACGACGCGCTATGGCAAAAGTCCAAGCCCACCCTGCTCCACCCAAGGCTGACCACAGCCGAAAGGACTGCACATGACATGGTTGGTACCTGCTGGTGAACCCTTGGAGACTATGGGACCTGAATGGGAACTAAGGGAATACTTGAACATTCACAATATATATATATATATATGCACCAGGCCCTGCCACCCCCCCCTCCCCCCCCCCAGGGATGGGTCCCATATACTGGCCCCATATGAGATCTTCCCCCTCCCCCTCCTGTGGTGTGGTGGGGGTGTGGCACTGTCCCCCTCTCCCCCTGTGGTGTGGTGGGGGTGTGGTATGGTATGTTGGGTATGTATGGTGTGTATGGTCGGTCTGGTATGGCATGTTTGGAAAGTATGGTATGTTTGGTATGTATGGTAGGTATGGTATGTATGGCATGAGTGGTTGGTATTGTATGGATGGTAGGTATGGTATGTAAATCTGTTGGGTATGGTATGTTTGATATGACAGTATGTATGGTCTGTATGGTATGTATGGTTACTATGACGGGTATGGAATATTTCCTATGTAAGGTAGGTGTGGTATGTATGGCATGTATGTTTGCTATTGTATGTATGGTAGGTGTGGTAATTACATTTCATATGTCTGGTATGTATGGTATGTATGATAGATATGATAGGTATGGTATGCATGGCATCATTGACATGTATGGTAGGTACGGTATATGTTAAACACAGGTAGTGTTGTCAGAGTACACAGGTAGTAAATAGGAAGTAGATACAGTAGATACATAGCACATGTATATATGACTATAGGTAGCACGTAGGTACTTTGAAGGAGTATGTGTGCTACGTAGGTCGCCTAAAAGGTCGCATGTACCTAGTAAATGCGAGGCTGGTAGTCAGAAATGCTGCAAAGACCTAGCAAATACGAAGCTGGACCTCAGAAATGCTGCCAATAGCTTGCAAATAGAAGGGAAGGGGGCTGCTACCTGGGGACCCAGCACTGTCCCCCTCCCCCCCGGTGGTGTGGTGGGGGTGTGGCACTGTCCCCCTCCCCCCCTGTGGTGTGGTGGGGGTGTGGTATGGTATGTTGGGTATGTATGGTGTGTATGGTCGGTCTGGTATGGCATGTTTGGAAAGTATGGTATGTTTGGTATGTATGGTAGGTATGGTATGTATGGCATGAGTGGTTGGTATTGTATGGATGGTAGGTATGGTATGTAAGTCTGTTGGGTATGGTATGTTTGATATGACAGTATGTATGGTCTGTATGGTATGTATGATTACAATTATGGGTATGGGATATTTCTTATGTAGGTAGGTACGGTATGTATGGCATGTATGTTTGCTATTGTATGTATGGTAGGTGTGGTAATTACATTTCATGTGTATGGTATGTACGGTATGTATGGTATGCATGGTATGTATGGTATGCATGATAGATATGATAGGTATGGTATGCATGGCATCATTGACATGTATGGTAGGTACGGTATATGTTAAACACAGGTAGTGTTGTCAGAGTACACAGGTAGTAAATAGGAAGTAGATACAGTAGATACATAGCACATGTATATATGACTATAGGTAGCACCTAGGTACTTTGAAGGAGTATGTGTGCTACGTAGGTCGCCTAAAAGGTCGCATGTACCTAGTAAATACGAGGCTGGTAGTCAGAAATGCTGCAAAGACCTAGCAAATACGAAGCTGGACCTCAGAAATGCTGCCAATAGCTTGCAAATAGAAGGGAAGGGGGCTGCTTCCTGGGGACCCAACCCATGGGGGGGGGGGGGGGGGGGTGGAGAGACGGAGGACGGGACCATATATATATATATATAAATAGCTTTCTATATATAAATGTGTTGTCCTGGCTACTGTCGCCGAACTGTCCTTGGAGCAGTTCGACAGAGCTTCAAAAAGTAAAGGAGATGGGAACTTGTAGGCAGGAGCCTGCAGGAGGAGCCCATGTGTGGCTGATTGACTGATTGAGTGGCTGATTGCTTGCTTGCTTGCTTGCTTGATTGCTTGATTGATTGAATGATTGATTGATTGATTGATTGAGTGAGTAGAAAAATGGGTGAGCGAGTGAGGGGTGACTGATCGATTGGTTCGGTCATTGAATCAGTGGATGGTTGTTGATTGAGTGGTTGACTTGCGTTTGATGGACTTATTGGAAGGATGGGTCGATTGATCAACTAGTTGACCCATTGGCTGATTGGTTTCATTGATGTGATTGATTTCATTGGATTTGACCCAGGTGTGTGTTTTCAGTTTTGATTGATTCGTTTGGATGACATGGTTGACTTGCAGGATCTTGATTGCTTGATTCTTGGCTGAGGATGTACACTTCTTGACGGCTTGAACAGACTTCGCATTATTTATCCACTGCCTGGTCACGATTGGGCAAATTTGTAGGACGTTTTGCACGTGGCGCATGTACTATCTTCCCAAACCAGTTCTGAAAGAAAATAAAGTACTATATACACATGCTCATATGTGTATATATATATATATTATACAGTGTAGTACAGAGTACACTACTACTCTATATATACAACAGCTTCAAAAAAAACTAAAAAGTAACGCAATGCTGCAAACCGGTCCTTGTACTACAGAGGTATACGGAGTGTAGGAAAGAACAATACTCCATACAGCAGCTTCAGAAACAACTAGAAAGTATCGCAGTACAATGGGACCCAAAAAGTCGGGCTCTGTACTACATAGTACTATGCTGTAGTGCAAAGTCAAGCTATGGGAAACAAAGTACATTAACAGAGAATTTGTGCTCGTCTGCACCAGTTCTGGTGCTTTACAGCACTGCTACCTATAGAGCTTTAGTACTACTTTGTGGTATGGAGTTGTATTCTGAGTGAACTTTGGAGGCGAGGATTGATGGGAGGATGCGCCCGAAGAGCACAGTTTTCGTTTCGCCCAGTTTCAAGACACAGACGTACACATTAACTACTGCATGAGAAATGTCGGGTCATTTGCGAACTATTTTCAATTGAGAACTCTGCGACTACAATTCAAGATCCGATCATGTTTGTCGTTGAAAACAACATCCCCAAAAACATAAGACAATCATAAAACAAACGCACACACGCACATATACGAACTAAAATGCGAACGATAGTGTGTGTGTGTGTTTCGCACAACTCTTCCGTACTGGTTTCGACGCCCCAAATCCCACATCGTGATGCAACCTGTCTTGGCAGCGCCATTGAGTCTTGTGCGCAAATTGTGCTATAGAGTGCAAACGTTGGCGGACCGTTTGCAAGACTCTTGGTGACGCTTTGTTCCAAAACGGATTAACACGGTGTCAACACTACGGCTAACAAACTGCATATCACACGCAACTCAGGTTGTGCCCGGCTCATTCGGTGAATTTGTTGAATGCTTTTTAATTTGCTCTGAACTTCCTTTGATCACCAGAGAAATGAAGAACATGTCCATTTCTGGAGGGTGACCGGGGTTGCTCTTGGTGCACTTTGCGATCACAGAAGCACTTCTGCAGAATGTTATGACTTAAAACTGCTGAAATCAGTAGGCTCTGGTAAACTAACAGGTTGCTATTGAAATAACTATGGAAAATCACCATATTTAGTGGGTAAATCCACTATAAATGGTCATTTTCAATAGCAACCTGTTAGTTTACCAGAGGGTAGGCTCGAAGACTATTAAACAGAGTCCAAAAAATTAATGCTGGAACTTGTGATTTCCCACAAGCAAAAAGCGACGGCGGGTGCTCGCCTGTCAGGCAAAAGGAGGTTTTGAACTTTGCCTTCGGCAACACGAGCAACCAGGAAAAGAAGTGCCCGGAAGGTCAATTCTTGTCAGCTGCTTGTCATTTGAGTCATTGGACACAATCTGAAAACAGAGAACGCAGTGAGAACGGCATAGAAGACCTTGATTACACCATTTTGCCGTATGACATCATATGACATCATTTTTTTGAATTAGCATATGGCCTCTTTGGTGAAAGATTTTTTGCAATCTCTGAACTTCCTACCCCTTGACTGGTGATGCTTCCGACCTCATTGGATTCCACGAATGTTTCAAGATTCGGAATGATATGGCATGATGTGGCGACTGTTTGGGGTGGTTTATAGGGGGGTACCGGGGTACTCCTCCAATAGTCATTTAAGTCATTTCATCTAAGATTTTTTTGATGGTAGCCTCCCCATTAAACAGCCGTAAACGGGGTTTAGAAAAATCCAGGGTTGACATGATTCAATTCACATTCACTCGCCAACCTCCTACCGGCGCCCAGATTGCGGGTGAAGGGTCGGCGACTTGGCGAACATAGAGCAATGTTTTTTGTTTCCATAGGATTTAACGAACCATCAAACATGATTTAGTATTTGGATGTAGTACAGAAACCTGTTGTTGATATAGTCGTGATATAGTTGATGTTTTTTTGATTGATTGATGATGAATTCTGGGGTTAAACATGGTTAAAATATCCAAGAAATAGAAAGTGAATTGTCGATGGATCATAGGAAATCCGTTCTTCGGCAAAGACGCATGGATTCCGAGGAGCGACAGTGCATTAGCGTGCCAAGTGTGTTGAGACAGAATATGGGTAAGGAGATTGAACCTGGCAAGGATCCGAACATGCCGATGCTTGGCCGGTGGAAGCTCCAGGAAGCTCCGATGAGGGATGGGAAAAATATACCTCGATTCGATTGTACAAAGAATGAAACAACATCAAACACTATTCTCGCATCCTTGGGTCTGCGGTTTGGTGCATATTTTGACGTGAGGTCTATGCAGAAGGCATGAAGCTGCATGAGACGTTCGAATAAGTGTGATCAATGAGACAACTGCTGTTGCGCACTGTGTGTTTGAAACACATCAGGTTAATGCAATTTCCCATCTGCGTTTGAAACATACATTGCCAAACATGAGGCATGTCATCATTTTTCCCGGTGCGGAGTTCCTGATATTTGATGAGGGCTTTTAAGCCTCTCCCAGTGATTTACCCAGTCTTGTTTGGGTCCAGGGCTCGACAGGGTCTTGCCATCATTCAGCTTGAGAATTCTTGCCCCTAACGAAATCATTCCGCAGAAGCCTTGACTTAGTACATTTAGTAAGTATTGAATCAATCGAACTGGTCCATTTTCCTGATGTTTTTACATTATATATTTTGGTGATTTTTGGGCCCTTGCAGTCACCACGTACATACATTTAAGTTATGTTGATATACCCCCAATATCCCCCAATTAATTTGAGGTCAATCTGCCAGTCATCTACCAATCAACATCAGTCAGAAACACCATTGTTACTGGAAGTTGCACATCACAATTGATCACCAGTGGACGGACTTCCAATGAGGAACTGTTCTCGTTTCACTTCGAAGATGGATTGCACAGTTGCGGGAACCATGCTCCAGGACATTCCCACGCTTCTGGGTTTCAAGGGGAGAGTGGGAATTCCTTCCCCCTTTCATACCAAATACGCCCCGAACGAAATCCCAGTGGTCCTAATTTAATATTGAATCTTAAGTCATTTTGAATACAGTTTTGGGGGATGGAATTCATTGGCTATTTGGTGCATCCCACTGGTAAGAATCACCAGGGGCCCCAGATTCATGGAGTATCTCCTGCGTTGTGAATGTTTTTTTTGTCTGTTGTATGGGTTATATAAGGCTCATCACTGAGATGCACATATATAGGTATCAGCCTAGTATGGCAATATATGGCTTTATCAGGCTTTATCAGTTTGATTTAAACTATCTATAATATATATCTATACTATATGAATATTATATGACATAATCTAAAACATATGCATATAACATATATAATATAAGTAATAATCCAACTAAAATAATATAAAGCATAAAAACATACATAATATACAATAGATATATTTGTAATATATATCATATGCTATATAAAATGTATTTTATTATGATTAACATGAAATATGATATGACATATAATAGACGGTCTTTATAATACATCATATATAAACATATAATATATCATATATATATATAATTGTGAAAGCAATGTCAGTCACAGATAGATCGGTCATACCCGCAGTACACATCAGAACAGTTCACGCGCATGAGCCAGTACCCTCTGTTACACTGGCTCAAGCCGCCAACACAAGACCGCTCAGTCGATGGAAAACAGATGAGCGCCGCTGAAGCTTAAGCTGGGATTTAACATTGGCTAGATTCAGAACGTTGTCAAGTACACGGCATTCAACGAACCCGAGCCCATTCACAGGTTATCAGCCGTACGCTCTCATTGGGCGTACGGTGGTCTCACGTGATCTACATCGCCTTCGGCATCCCGGTCCTCCTGCCCTTTTACAAGTCAAAGACCTGCACTAAACGGAGGTGGGCTGTTGGGAAGTGAAGGGATGTCACAAAAAAACCAGTCAAGCAGCAACGACACGAGCTTCACCTTTGCGGCGAACGCAGCTCCTGCTCAGGCGATCAATGACACGCCTGGATCTGCAGAGAGCGGTGGCGGCGGTACGATCTCGTACCGAGGACCTGAAAGTGGAGCGTCTTCGAATAGCTTCACGGTGGTCACTCAAGCTGGTCCCCTTAGGGGAAGTGCCAACAGATCGACGTCGGCAAGATCTCCTCGCGCTCCGAGAACTCGCGCTGTGGAAAGTGGCGACAAAGGTGGCCGGAGCCCATCGGGCACGGCCACGCGGGAGGATGAGGTGGGCAAACCTGCTACCTCATCCAAACGCAAGTCATCAACCAGTGCAACGAGGAACGAGAGTGAGGCACGACTGCGACGTCAGCTTCAACACAACATCGAAAAGCTGGAGAGAAGTGAACAAGCTAGGACTGAACTGGAAAACAGATTAGCTTTGTATCAAGATGTCCTTGCACATCGCGATCAAATGGTCAACAACGTAGAGGTCTATTCGCATCAACATCATGAAGAATATCAGGAACATGTCAACTCAGAAATGGAGTTCATGAGAAGTTCCCTCATCAATGCTTACAACTTACTGGACGAACAATCCAATGCTCTGGCTGAGGCACATCTCATGGATGAAGGTTCAACCCAGGGGATCTACGAGCTTGGACAACGTGGTCAACTTGCTGAAGCAGGTGCGGCCCACATCGTCCAGGAGAGTATGGCTATGAGGAGAAGATACCACTCTGAATTGGAGAATGCATCACAACTTATTCGAGAACAACAAGAAATGTCTGAAGCCATGGCGAATCACTATCGTCAAGATGGGCTACAACTACGCGAAGCATGCCCACAGTATGTCAACGAGAAGGAGATGGCAAACAAAGAGGAGATGGAACTATTGAGACAGAGATTGACAGAGAATTCACAGATGATGGTTGTCAACAACGAGATGGTCATGGAACACGGCCAACGAGCTGTTGCACTACGAGATGAGCGAATGGCAGAAATGCAATTAGCTATCAACGAACTGACTGCAAGCTTATCGAGAAAGGACGACATCATTGCCGCCAAGGATAGTGCAACACGTGATCACTTTGCAAAAGTTCGTGACATGGCGAACATGGCTCAGAAGAAGGATGATGAGTACCTTTGGAAGCACAATGAACTACAAATGGAGATTCGAAGTCTCATGAAGTTGAATGAGAACGAGGTCGCTTCCAGAGAGTGGCATGAGGAAAGATTCATAGAGGAGATGAATGAATACCGAAGATTCAGACACACTGAACTTCAAGCATTCAAGGATAGGGAAGTCAGCGTTGAGGCTGTCAAGGATGAGCTCATGGACGAGAACATGAAGTTGATAGAGTCCAACAATCAACTGAGAACCCGAGTCGCCGAGCTTCTCGGATCTCGACTCAGCATTGGCGGTGATGAGACTAGTGTCAAGGGGATCGAGGAGTTGCATGATGAACTTCACAAAGCAAACCAAGAGATCAATCGACTTCAAGAAGGAATTGAATGCAACCCTAACTTGACTGAGGCACTCGTCAACGCAGAGGAAGCAGAAGCAGATAGATACAAGAAACTATACAAGACGGCTTGTGCCGAACGTGACGCAACGATCAGGAAGAATGACTCCCTGAAGTTGTCACTCCATGATGCAAAGTGGGCCATGAAGTCGATGCCGGCTTCATGGAATGCACCGGCTCCTGCCGCTGCTGTACCTGCATCACCATCAGCTTTGCCTCCTACGAGTTTGGCTCCGAGAGCAACGACATCTACAGCCAAAACGCCCTCTTTTGCAGTATCGATTGCAACACCGAGAGAGACTCCCAAAGCTTCATCATCCACAAAGAACCATGAACTTGCATTACCAAGTCCTCCTGGCGCAAGCAGCGTCATCGACAACAAGATCAACAGTGAGATGAATGATCTTCGTGAAAAGCTTCGCCTATCTGAGGAGCGAGCACAACAGAACTATGATGAGATGAAAGAGTACCAGAGTTGGTTAGAACAGGTAGAGGAAGGACAAGGGACGTTGAAGGGGAGCAATGCTCCTGAATACGATCCTGTTCCTGACAACCCTCCTGGACTTTGGGATCGAAGAGACGGCAAAGATGTTAGCGTTGCCAACAGTGACCTTGGCCAAGATGGTAAAGATTGGGTTACTCGAATCTCGAGGAAGGAGCACGAGAAGGTCATCGTTAAGCCATGGCCTAAATGTCAAGATCTTGACGTATGGCGTTCGAACGTCGTGCAAGCAGTGTGCGTTGCATCGGGAGATCCTGACACAGCTGCATGGAGAAGATGGTTAACTCCTGCTCAACTACCCAATCCTGACTATGCTGAACTCGCTGACTCAGGTGAATTCCGTTTCCAGTCCATCGACTCCAAGCTGTCCATTGCCTTGCAGAACATGGTGGACGCCGCTGGCGAAACTGCATTCGAGGTCAAGGTCCGGATCAGACAGAGGAGTCAGGTACTTGGAAAAGAAGGAAATTTTCTGATGGGTAGAGAGATATTAGCAATGATGCTTGATCATTTCAGAGCGACATCAAAAGATGAAGTGTTGTTCAATGCCAGCCACATCCACAAACTACAGTATCGTGGTGACAAAGAGATGGATAAGTTCCTCAATGCATGGATTGAAATCATTGCGAATATGAAGGTTGAGGACATTCCATCTGACAACACACTACGTGATCATCTCCTGAGGAAAATTGATGGTTCTCAGGCACTGCATGTCGACCTCGCGATCTTCAAGGGTAGAGATAATGATGACGGAAAGAAGTCCTACAAAGAGTTGTTGGAGATCATGAAGAGGCACATCGCACGTGTACGTGAGGATAGAAACATTGCAGCCAGAGACAAGTTTGCCACGGACTATACCAATCTTGGTAAGCCGACTACCCCTGCACCAAAGCCTGCGGCTCCAACACCTACACCGAAGGATGGTAAGACCGGAAAGCCAAGTGCACCAGCACCCAAAGGTAAGCCTGGAGCCCCAGTTCTCCCGTCCGGCACTCCAAAGAGTCACGGCAAGGGGAAAGGCAAGGGTGGTCGAAGATCCAGATCGCCTTCTACCAAAGACACCCAAGACCTTTTGTCACTTCCATTTCAACAAAGGGAATTGCAAACATGGTGACAAATGTCAATATAGCCATTCTCAATACCATTGGGACAAGAGGAAGGATAAAGGCGGCAAAGGTAAGAACGGCAGATCAGCTACTCCGAGAAGGTCACAGACACCTGGTGGAAAGGAGGACCGCAACTGCTATGGGTGGTTGAAGGGCGACTGTCAGAAGGGAGACAAATGTACTTTCAAGCATGACCCAAGCATGAAAGGCAAGAGAGCTGCCCCTTCGACGAAGACATCCGACGCCAAGGCCACTCCTGCATTGGTCCGTGAGTACGATGATGATTTCATCGCGAACGCTGTGCCAAGCGAGAAGAAGAACAAGATGGATGTCAAGTTCAACTATCACGTGGAAATACATGAATATGTGAAGCCCGATTTTGTGGAATGCTCCAACAGAAAGCCAAGAAGGAACCTGTCTCGAGCTCAGAAGCGATCATTGACGTGCAGGACTACCAAAGAAATCATGAATGACCAACAATGGGTATTACAATCCAAGTTGGGCATGACAAGAGCACGCGCGATTGGCATATTGATGGATGACTGCGATGAGTTTTCAGATGTCGACGAAGTGCATGTTATCCTGGGGCCCAAGAATGATATCAAGCTCAAGATCAACAGCATTGAGTATCTAGAGAACAACTCTCGAGCTGAAATATGCTATGAGGAGATTATCCCTCACGTCCCAGGGAAATACGGTCGTCGTGACAACGTCATGTGCATCACTATGCCGATTGAGCTCAAGGACAGACGCTTCATCATGGATTCTGGTAGTGGTCATGATCTCATCTCATCTACCAGAGTGGATCGGATGGACATTGACACTTACCAGAGTGGTAGAGTCAACTTCCACACTGCAAATGGCATCACATCCACTTCTACTATGGTGGACTTGGATTTTGACACATTCAATGAACCTGCTAAGGCTCATGTGTTAGAGGATACTCCATCAGTTCTGTCATTGGGAAAACGATGCATGGAACAAGGTTACACCTTTGTTTGGCCTAATGGGAGAGAACCCTACATGATCAACTCCGAAGGTGACAAGCTCAGGATGGAAGTTCACGATCTCATCCCGTATGTCTACCTTGGAGCCAAAGACTATCGGCCAATGCCTGATCATGAGGCTGAGTTGGTGATGAAAGTGCTGGGTCTCACGGGCAGCAATACTGCATCGAGGACGATATATCTTGATGGCGAGAGTGGTGATGAAATGTCCGAATCGGATGACGGAGTTGGTACGTACGTCGACGGGCCAACGAAGTCTCCGAGGAAGACGAAGAAGAAGAGACGTTCCAGACGAAAGACGGTTCCTGTAGCAGCTGGTGAAGAACTTGACGAAGATGACGGTTACGAACCATCCATCCGTGAGGAGAATCCAGAGGGTGATGATGCTCATGTAGATGACATCCCTGATGAGGATGGAGATGACGATGATGATCGAGTACCAGCAACTGATGATATTCCGGAAGATGATCAGCCTGATGAAGATGAAATTGGTGTTGAACATGGACCACAAGAAGAAGAAGATGATGAGGATGATATCGATGTTGATGATCCGGATGGAGGAGTACGATTGTCAAAGAGAGGTACCTTGAAACATGAAGCTCGTACTCTTGAACATTTGCTGACACATCGATACAAGAACCCATACTGCAATTCTTGCGTGCGGGCCAAGATGAGACACCACAAGACCTACCGAGGTGCATTCCGCCGAAAGCTCACAAAGTTCGGCGACCTCATCACCTTCGACTTCATGGACACTCGCAAGACGACCAAGTTGGGCTATGACACGGTCAAGGAGATTCTTGTCATTCGAGACAGGTTTACCGGCATTATCCAGAGCTACCCCTCTCCAACCAAGAACACTGAGGATGTTGTGAGAGCGGTGAAGTACTTCATGGGAAGACGTACAATTAGAGAAGCCTACTCTGACAAGGCCAGACAGTTCGTCAAGGGCATGGAAGCACTCAAGATTCCCTTTGACCATGCTCTGCCGGGAAGACCATCAACGAACTCCCTTGCCGAGCGCAACAACCAGTTCGTCATTGCAACAACAACCACATGCCTAAAGTTCGCCATACGATGTGTATGTCACCTACTCAATGTGGAGGCTGGTGAAGATGATGTGAGCGCATGGTGCAAGCTCCATGGCGCCGAGTTTAAGGGTGATAAAATCCCATTCGGTGCATTGGTCTACTTCAAGCCGAGTGGAGCAAGAGCTAATGAGCAAGCTCACAAGTTCGACCCCAAGGGCATCCCTGGTGTCTTTGCTGGTTATGAGATTGCTCCGGGCGTCAATTGGCGAAGACAATACATGGCATGGGCATTGTCCGATATGACGAAACAGAACTATTCGTTCAATGCCAAGACCATCATTGATAAGTTACGCCATCCTCACCTTACGGAGAAGATTGAGGTGCACTTACCATTGACGTTCCCGTGCAAAGACATCTATGAGAAGGTGAACACCACATTGGAAGGGTTGGCTGTGAAAGATCGTCTTGAAGGATCACCTGATTTCCTTGAAGATCATCAAGATGATGATGATGATGGTGATGATGATGATGATGATGAAGACGATGATGACGGAGATGAAGGTGATGACAAACCCAAGAAAGGGAAGATCACCAACCGTGTTGAACATCAAGAAGAAGAGTTCAATCGCATGATGGAGGAAATGGACATCAAACTGGACAAAGAGAAAAGTGATGGAGTTGAAGTTGTTGATGGACCTCCTATGCCTCCTCCTGACGGTGAACCTCCTTATGACGGACCTGAACATCACTCTATGGGCAAACCTGGTGACGGTATCATCTACCTCAGCGACATTGGCGAGCACGTTAAGCTCGACAAACGTGGACGACCTTATCGAGTTGGTCCAGATGGTCGCAAAGAAGTACGAGGATCACCAAGACCAAAGAGCAGTTATAGTCCTGAAGAATGGAGATCACTATCCGCCAAGGAGAGAGACGTCATCATTCGTCGTGGAAAGCTTGAAGAAGAAGCTGAGAAACTCAAGGAGATCAAGTTGAAGAAGGAGAAAGAGAAGAAAGCCAAAGCTGAGGCTGCTGAGAAGAAGAAGAAGTCCGAAGCAAGTTCACACAAAGATCCACCAAAAGATTAAGGACGAAAGAAGAAGAAAAAGAGTAATAAAGAATCGAAGGAGAGCCCAGGCAAAGATGGCGGCAAGGACGCTGTTGTCGGAGTGGGGAAGCTCCGAGGAGAATGGGAACGTATATCTACGCCCCATGATCCGATGACGACGCTGAACCACAACAGAGGTCACAGCACATGGGAATGTTTATCAACAACCCATGGAGCAAGTGGTCTCATTGACATCAAGAAGCACAATACTGCCTCTCCTGCGACACCCAGCGAGACGAGCACGAACATCCCAAGTGATGATGATGGTCAAGAGTTCTTGAATGAATGGGATGAGTGGTCCGAACATGAAGTTGGAAAAGGGCCAAGAGCTCACTGGGAAGATGTTCACTATGATTTCAACACTGGGAAGATCACGGCACCTGCTAAAGCTGTACCAACGGCTCCTACCTCAAAAGACTCCGACGGCAAGTCCAAGGTCGACCACTTCGTGAGTTCGATTCCTTGTATGCCTTGTGTTCATCAAGACCTTGAGCATCGCGAGAAGTTCGGTCAAAGTGATGTGAGGTTTGGGAAGTTGTTCAATGCGATGGTCTCACGGCCAGTTGGTCGTAAAGAGATGATGGAAGACCCGGACGCCAAGGCTTCTATGAGGAACGAGTGGTTGGGACAGCACAAGCAGGGAGTCTATGACTTCTCAATTGTTCGCGAATACGATGATGTTGTGGCAGAAGCGAAACGAGAAGGAAGAGAAGTTCACATGGCACGAGTTCACGGCATTTGTGTTGAGAAGAACTATCAGCTGCCGAAGGGGAGTCCTGGACGTAAGTTCAAAGGTCGAGGCGTTCTACTTGGAAACCAAGTGAAGAATCAACACTGGGAAGCCGCGTTCTTTCAAGACCTCGGCAATTCCCCAGCGACATTTGAAGCCTCCCGATGGGCAGATTTTTATGGTTGCATCCCCGGCCACAATGTGAAGCTGGCAGACGCCATTCAGGCATATATTCAAGCGAGGCTTACGGGACCTCCTTGTTGGGTCGAACTCCCTGAAGATGCATGGCCGGACGACATCGACATCCGGAAGTTCAGAAGACCGGTAGTGCGACTTGTCAAAGCACTTTAAGGTCATCCTGATGCGGGCACGATGTGGGAACAACATTGTGACAAACATGTCCGTGAAGTTGGGTTCATGCCAGTAGGGGAGGAATGGCCATCCATGTATTTCCATAAGGAACTCAAACTTTTGTTAGTCATCTATGTGGATGATCTGAAGTTAGCTGGGCCAGCACAGAATCTCACCAAGGGATGGGAGATGTTAAGGTCTAAGCTACGAATTGAACCAGAGACTGATTTGGGTCTTTACCTTGGTTGTTTGCTAAGCAAAGGAACCAATCGCCTGCATGATGGCACAGAGGTCACAACCATGACCTATAATATGGAGGGTCTTCTAAAGCTCTCTGTTGAAAAGTATCTTGAACTTGTGGGGAAAGATACGAAGTTAAAACAAGTCTCAACACCTAGTCTCCCTGAAGAGACTAAGCAACATAAGTCTCGAGCACCAGCACCTGGGGATTCCAAGCATGCAGTTCAATGTCCCTGGTGTTCTACAAAGTTCGATCCTGGATCGTCGGTTGCCTTACAGCCCGATGCCTCCGATTCTCGGCCGGAATCTGTTGAAGTCCAACGAGGTGCACTTGCTCCTCATGCTGCTAGCATCTTGATGAAGCTCTTATATGCAGCAAGGATCGCCCGATTTGATTTGTTGAGATCAATCAATACATTAGCATCGCAATGTGACAAAATGGTCCATTCAAGATGATGATTATACCATCTGATGTGCTATGTCAACTCTACCTTAGGGAAGAGAATGATTGGATGGGTCGGTAATGACATGAAAGATCTATCCATTGCGTTGTATGCAGATGCTGACTTTGCGGGATGTGCACAATCATTGAGGTCCACATCAGGTTCTCATATGCATATTCAGGGGAAACGTACTCGGTTTCCGTTCGCTGGTGGGAGCAAACGCCAGGGGTGTGTGAGCCATTCTACACCTGAAGCTGAGATCGTAGCCGCTGATGTAACCCTTCGAACAATGGGTCTTCCTGCAGTCAGTATTTGGGAAACGCTTACAGAATCATCTCCCAAGCTATTGTTTCATGATGACAATCAAGGGATGATTGGTGTGGTTCGTTCTGGAAGGAATCCAACAATGCGGCATCTGGAAAGGACTCATGGAATTTCTATTACGCCATTACATGAGCATTTCAGCAAAGGTCACTTTGTCCTCATGTACGAGATCACAGCGAAGATGGCCGCGGACATCCACACGAAAGGTTTTACAAACCCCCTAGCCTGGAAAAAGGCTTGTATGTTGATCAATCTTTTGGAGCCCGAAGACCTTGGTTCGAAGCAATTGGCCGACTTAGTGCAGCCCACTACAGATGTTGACACTACAGTTCGTCAAGTCTTTCAGTCAAGGACAGATGAGGTTCCCAATTTTCCGTATACTGCAACACCCATACTGCCACCTGAGGTGTATCGTAAGGGTCTTTCAAGTCGAGAAAAGCTTCAAGAACTACCCGGTATGGATCCAATCTTTGTGGTCAAAACCCCTACATTGTTCAGAACAAGACCAGCTGGTGTCAAACTTCCTGCAGATTGCCTTCGGAGCACCTGGATCTTAGTCCACGGGAAGTGGGAGCAAGTTGAGGATCGTGTTCCACCTTTGTTACAACAATCACGTTTTGACAAATGGATAGAAAGGGCATGTTTCCAGTATCATCACCCCACTTCCGCTCCGATTGTTTCACTGCCCGTATGTGCATCCACAGCGGCCAGCTCTCGGTTTCTACGTACGTCGACGTTGGAACTGAGCAATCCGAGCCTCACATTCAGTACTGAAATACTCTTTGAACAAGCTCAACGTCCTCAGAAGATTCCGTTTTCGTTGTATGAAGGGAATCCTATGACACTTAGGGTGATCAATGCCCTGGTACGCCTTGTTCATGGGGGGAGAGGCATGGAGGATTCGAAACAATTCAAAGGTCAAAAACAGTTCAACAAAGCACTTTCAGAGATGTTGAAGTTACAAAAGCCGCCCATACGGAGAAAAAATACAAAGAAAATAGCATCAGCAACTGAATGTGGTCATGATGAAGTTCCTGTTCGTGATGAATGGAAGTGGATAGGGGACCATGTTTTGGAAAGGATCCACAATGTACCGAGAAGAGAGATGTTCGTTCCAAGTGATTTTGATGATTGTCCATGTGATCATCTTTTGATTCAAGATTGGAGAGAAACTCAATTGAAGTTCCAGTCGAATGTGAGGGTGGACAAAAGTAATTGCCGTCTCCCAGGTAACAACGGAGAAAGGTCAAACAATCGAAATGAGTTCTGGACTGGAAAGTCTATCTTTCGTGTTTTGAGACATCAGGAGGTTCTTCCGGTTGCGAGTTGCATTGTGGATGATAATCTGATGGCTTGTGTCAACACCATGGGTCTGAACATCATTTCTCCTGACAAGATATTTATCCCTCACACATATCGAATGGTGGTCGAAGAGAATAAGAACAAGAATGAGTTGAACATATTTGCAGACAGTCTGATCAATTTGGTATTGGTTCGTGACAATGGGCAATGCATGCAGTATACGTTCACCAGATCGATTCATGATCTTGACAATACAAAGTATCTGGGGAAGAACGTCACTATTACAATGCAAGAGTTGCCCGAAAGAACACCCACTATGATATTGATGTGCGCTGAACCTTCAAGTTTGATGACAAAGAGATACAGTGAGATCATGGATACTTCGTTTCATCTGGAATTGATCACAGAGGATGATGACCTTCTCTCCAGATATGGGAGTGCAAAGTGGAGGAGATGCCTCCGCAGCAACAAGGATTGCGTCTTCTTCGCTGGACCGTGCACGGGCGGATCCCCGTGGAACAGGCTGAACAAAAGGGTTAGCATTGCTACAGCTCACATGATTCATGCCAAGGCACGTCTATACTGGAAGTTATGGGAGGAGTTTTCAAACTGTCTTTTGAGAGTGATCAAGTTGGATGCCATGGCCTTATTGGAGCTACCTAGAGGTTGTGACTACTGGCATGATGAACGGATGAAGTGTATGATCGATGGAACTGAATCGCACACCCATGACTTCGATGGATGTATGTACGGTCTTACAACACAGTTTGGTGGTCGCAAAAATTCTAATCAAGAAGCCATGGAGAATTGTATCATGGGGGGTCAAGTTTGACTTACACAAGAAATGTGACCGGAGACATGATCATGGAAAATGTGAAGGTCGGGAAACGAAAGTCACACAGACCTACACCAAAAGGATCGTCGACATTATTCTCAAAACAGTGTGTCAACATATGTCTATTCGGTTCAAGAAGTCGTTGTCAGATGCGGATGACACATGCAGCAGTTGCAGGCATGATAGACGTACAGCAAAGAAGACAGCGGTTTCAATTGTCTATGACGCAGATGAAGTATCAGCTGATCTTATGTGGTTGATGATGTTTCATATGGACGGATGTCGAATCAATGCGCGCCCTGATTTCTCAGGATACCAAATCACAGGAAATCAACGGGCCACGACTTTTGCGACTTCACATTCGTCGTGCACCACCGAGTGGGCGATCGGAAACCTGAACGAGTATCCTCGCCAGGGAGTACGTGACCCCAGGGCAATCGGAAAGTCGGAGGTTAAGCGACCCCGACGAGTACGTGACCCCATCGGTCAGGTCGCCATGTCGAACTACTCCCAGATCATTGGCTCTGCGCAAAATGACCTCAACGACATCAGCTCCATCCTCATCACGTTGCGAGACAACGGGAAACATGGAGTTATTCCCGCCATGTACAAGGAGTATGACCCGACGGTCAGCAGCTTACCGGACAACACGGTCGACAGGTGGCATGCAATCGGGATTAGCCCAATCGCTGCGGCATCAGCATGCTTCTTGGGCAAGGTTCCCTCGAACCGATCCGAAGTGGATGCCATCACGTTGTTCCTTCAGATCTTAGAGTTGATCAAGAACCAGGAAGAGCTGAACCAAGGAGCTAAGAGATTCCTGGATCGATGCACCACCTACATGAAGACCTTTATCCAACTGGCATCTCGGAACAATCACAAAGTTCTTGGGTTCTGCACCATTGAATGCATCAACAGTTTGGGAAACATGTGGGAGTACATCAAGAATTTCCATGTACCTCATCCCATCCGAAACGATGGAACCTTTACTGTGTCGATGCTACGTGATCACCTACGGGAGTTCAAGCTTCGACCTTATGGGGGTGACCTACGAGGTGTGAACCAATCAGTCCCAGCCGAGAACACGTGGTTGAGCGCAACAAAGAAGAAGGACGGGGTTCTCAATCCGTCGGATCCCGATGCGCCCATCACCATCTCGTTCAGGGCGATCCATCGAGAGCTCCACTACTTCGACACGGACTTGACCTGGCAATCTCAAGGGACTCAGAACATGTTCAATGCGGCTCTCGACGAGTGGCAACGTCAAGTGATCCACTTGGGGCACGCATGGAGATGCTACAATCAAAGGTGGATGATGAGGGTGAGTACCTGGAGCCCATGACTCTGGAGACAACGATCAATGACCTCATCGAGCAGAACACCAAGCTGGGTCGTGAGCGAGCCGCTGCGGTGAATCACTTCACTTGCATCTTGGCTCTGGCTCCCGCGATCTTCAGATGGAAGAAGAAGCTGCAAAGATTTTGGAGCTACTCCGGATTGGCCAGGGAAAACATGAGCAAACTCGACGAATATGTGGCACGGGTTCAACAGTCACTGTTGCTCACCCCGGAGATCCTGGAGAATCATGGATACAACGTCATCAACGTCGAGGAAGGCAACCACGGAGAGATCAAGAAACGCAACAAATGCTTCTCCGCTCTGAGGGAATTCATGACAACCCTCACGGAAACCCAAGCCGGAGGAGGACAGTCAGGAACTCAAGTTGCTGAAAGTGGATGGAAGAAAGTGTTGAGGTTTGGTGACAACATTTGGCCACCGGAGCCCCCCAGGGGACAAGTTCCGGAATGGGTCACGATTCAAGACCCGACTGTGCCAGCACCGAGGGCCAACAGGTTCGGTCCTAGACCACAAGGCTCCACCACAACCTTATCCATCGGCTCAGCCACCACCACCGAAGGCAAGACCAACTTCTCCTAAGGCACCACCACCGCGATCAAGTGCAGCAGGGTCACAGTCATCAAGTTCAGCTGGACCACCACCACAAGCTGCACCCAAACCAGCGGCGAAGCCCATGCCGACGAGGCGTGACATGCCTGAGACTGAGTTCGTCCCGCCACTGAAACCACTGAATGTGGCCACCTACTGCAAGGTGTGGACAGACTACACGGGCACGCAGGTGAGATCAATCTTGAATGTTCATGTGGACACCGCGAACGAGTTCGCCTTGTCGCACGTCCAAGGGCCAATGGCGAACAGTGCTCAACTGACGTGGCGCCAGTATCTCAAAAGGTTGGCCACGTACACCTGCTTATGCTTTGGACTTGCAAACGCCAGAGAGATAGGAGAGACATCCTACCCCTTCAGTGATATGGAATGGCTGAGGATCTACAATGCAGCCGTGAAGCGTGGGGGGATGGTGCACCAGAACTACTACCTATCAGTTGGGTCCATGGCAGTCATGATCAACGTGAATGATGAGATGCAGGCCACCGATCGCGATTACACGAAGTGGAAGCGAGGCCTGATGTCGGGCATCGGTGGAACCATCGTGGAGAAGCCAATGGTGCGCAAAGAGACGGATGAGCTGGCAGGGAAGTTCAGATTTGGCAAGACCATTTTGATCACTGACCTCGTCTACAAGTGCAACTCGAATGCAAGAGGAACGACCAACATCCAGTACGGGCTCGATGAAATGGGCTACGCTGCCACGGTCATTGACATCAACAGCTTCAAGAGCGTGACCAGAGCCCAGGAGTTCCTTGATGCAATCGATCACTTGAAGAGGAATGTGATGCCAGACATCGCGTCAGAGGAGAATGTGACAATTCACTTTTGGATATCGTTTGCATTCCTCATCACAGACACTCATCCATACCATGTATGGGTCGAAGGAAACTTCGCTGAGAGGTTGGCCGAGGCGATCCGAAACGTTGACAAGATGGCAACAAGACCGATCTTTGTGTCGCTCTGCAAGGATCCCAGGTTTCATGGTATTCGGTCTGGTATCCAGGACGTCGCAATGGATTCGGCGGACATCTTGAGAAGCTACGGGATCATGGTCACGACTGATGATGGGATGTGGCGACTGATGTACGGTCATGCCGGGAACCATTACATGAACAACCACAACATGCCTGACCGGCTGGGAGTTTTCGCTACCATGGAGAAGTTCCTATTCAGACAAAGGGTACTGTTAATGTGCTCCCTGAATGTCGAAGCTGCAAAGGGACTGAACGACATGGTAAAGGAGTCTTCCTTGAAGGTCGGCACCAACCTGGAGCTGATGGAGGAAGTGCTCAAGGAACCTTCAACGATTCAGATCGGAACTGGAGGAGGAGTACCAGATACTGCGAGCAGTGGATCCGATTGCCCAGGCACTGTTGGAGGTGGAAGAAGAGTGAATGTGGAGTATGAGAAAGCGCCATGGATTGAAGCAACGGTGAGATCAGTTATGCCAGAATCTTCAGCCAACATGTACGACATGTGGTTCTATGTCAACCATGGGCGCGATGAGGTGATTCTATGCCAAAAACACTACAATGAACGTGATGATGAAGTGATGCCACGCGATTTCATGAATCAAAACCTTGGATGTGGAAAAGAGTGCATTGCCTGCCGCGCCAGTGAAATGGCAAGGGAATACAACCTTTGGCCTCCTGAGTACCAACGAAAGACGATCATCAAGACGGCGGCAAGGTCTCGTGCATTCTTCAACATCATGGCTGATGGGGGCAATGCGATCACGGTCCCTCAGAAGGATTTCGTGCAGTTCCTCAAGGACATCACCAAGGCGATGGTGGGCAACAAGGGATGCGAACACGGTGAGATCCTCATGAAGGCGTTGTCGCACTTTGGGATGGTCAGAGTTCCCAGGGATCGCGTGAAACAGATCTTCACTGGAAAACGTGGGAGACAATACAGCGTCATCCGAGAAGAGTTCATGCTGGATGATGGTCAGGAGGCCCATGCGAGGTTCGCATACCGTGTATCCAAGGACTACGGGAATGTCTTCTACAAGGACTACCTCAAAATGGTGCTCGGGGATGACTTCGCAGATGCCATGGGCTATCTCGACGTTGCAGCTGAGAAATGTGGCGACGTGGTCGAGATGCGGCTTGGCATGCTTGACCTGGCCAACATGACGAAGTCGCAGATCACGTTCATGGAGACGAAAGCTGATCCAGGTGAGCTGCTTGCGGGCCTGGAAGCATCGCTCAACATCTTCCATGGGACGACAAGGTCTGCCACAACTCCCAACACCAAGAGAGGTGGATCGAGGATCACGGAACCCACGGACCACGAAGAGGCCGTTGTGAACTCAATCTTGCATGACATCCCAATGTACCACAGCCTGCAAAATGCTTGTTTGATTGAGGACAAAGAGATCAGCATCATCAACGAGAACTACAAGAGATCAATGGATGATAAAGTCAACGATGATGACATGGAATCCGAAGGTCACGGGACCGGGGGAGGTACATCTACCACCCCGGAACCAACGACCGGAGGTGCGGAAGCAAGTGCCGAAGGAGCAGGTAAATCTACCGCTCCGGACATGCACGATGCGACCAACTCTCCATCAAACCCTGAAGAGGAGTTCCAAATCTCTCAGGACAAGGGAGCAATCATCGAGGCCATTGACGCACTCTTTGCCCTGGCAGATGACAATAACGTTTGCCTGAAGTGTGGAGAAAGCGGACATCCCAATTATGAGTGTCCGACAAAAGGTGTCGATCAAGTAAAATCAGCTTTGGTCAACCTGAGGAAGAAACTACAGGGTGATGATGTCCAAGACAAGGAAATGTCCAAGGAGGATGACGGCGAAGGACAAGATCGTTTCCGTCAAGAGAACTACAAGGCCACCAGGGAAGGAGAGTACATGTACCTCCAAGCTATTCCGTTGTCGGTAATCGGAGATCGAGCACATGGCGAGAAGAGCATCAACGGGGTGAGAGCCGATGAGAAGGGCCCAATGACAAAAGACGAGCTGAACCAGAATCGTCGACACGGCCAGTCAGAAGGGCATCACTATGACCTGTAAGGAGATGAAATCGGCGATGACATACTCCGACCACAAGATGTACAAGAAGCTCATGATCGGAACCGACATCGGAAAGCTCAAAATTCTACCAGTCAACGGCGGCAAGTTCTACTCCAACGGATATGCCGGACATGGAGTTGAATACCCACTGCCGACGGAATCCAATGCGAACCGAGTTCACTTGGAGAACTGCCTAGACACTCCAAACTTGTCCTTTGGACAGCGTTTTGTTAAACGACATGTTGCTAGTGCCGTTTGTGCAAAACATGCCGTTTGCATGAGCATAGAAGTATGACCACGAATAGGGTTAGAGCGGAGCAGTGTGACGCATGCATGCACTGTACCCATGGCAAGATGCTCCCTTTGTGCAGGGCTGGAGTGGAGCAGTGTGACGCAAGCGTGCACTGAACGCATCATGAGCACAACCATGTAGTTGGCCGCAAGACACTTCCTGTGTGCATGGCCAGCGTGGAACAGTGTGATGCATGCATGTGCTGATGCATGACCGCAATACACGTCAGATAAAATGTCAGAATAGATGCCCGATAATGTGTAATTGGTTTTGTGTCAATATGGGATTGGTTTTCATACACATTTGTTGAGGGCACATGTATTTATGTTCCCTTACAAATAGATCCACCTCTATTTCAATTTTGGGGATGGACATATATATAAATATAGGGGTAGGGGGAACCCTACTTTCCCACTTACCTGCCCAGTGCTCGATAGAACCATTCACAGGAAACCGCCTGCCTGGGACAGACAAGCAAATTGTAACCTATCCAAAACGACCATTTACGTTATATATGCACATGAGATGCATAATTGGACTATGTGTAGTTTCTAGGTTTACATATCTATATCTATATCTATATATATATACATATATATATATATATTCCATCATACATAAGATATACATAGATAGAGATTTCGATGTAGTAAATATTCCATCTTAATATGTTCGGTGTGTATGTAAGTACAGGTGGTATGGTATAGTGTCATTATATATGTAATTGTATAGATTCAAATATGCAGAGTTTTCTTCATCCCTGTTCCCACCACAGGGATCAGCTGCCAGGTCTGTCAGAAACCGGACGTGCGTACTTACTTACAAAAGAACTGTAGCAAATTTGGTTCGGGGATTGAATTTATTTTGATCCAAAGTTTCTGAATCTCCAAGGGATGAAAAACGCCAAACGGATCATGCAGCCGCCTTTTTTTTCCTTGCAATCCACGCTGACGGGACAGGGTGCCCGTCTCCGATTTCAGTTTTGATGTCCCTGAGTTCATTTTTTTGTTGTTTCTGAGCCAAACCAAAACGCAATTTTCATGGGTTCTTATATATACCAGACCCAAGACACAGTTTTGATGTCACCTGATTTCATGTGTAGCTGGGCCGGTAGCCAAACCAAAAGGCAAACAGTTTGTGGATCTAATTTCCTTGAACTCAGGGATATTTGCGGTTGTTGGCTCCATCTTTCTTCGCAGGCAGTTTTGCTTGGGGTGCAGCTCTGCTTTGCTAAGTAGGGGGGCCACATGTCAACGGCTCCCTCATTCAGTTGGTGCTAAAACCAGTTATTGGATGGGGGACATTGTACATTTGTTGTAAATATGAGCATGTGATGCAAAATCATTAGTTAGAGTAGCTGGACAAGGACCCCCCCAGATATCACACCGTGATTCCAACATGTATTCATTTTCAGTTCAAAGGTATTCAAAACCAAACAGAACTTCACGAACCCATGGGTTCTTCTACGTCAAACCAAAAAAAAGATGGAAAAGTTTGAGACTTGGAAGTATGAGATAAACTACCACCTGTCACATTCTGGAAATAGTTTTTACCCTTTTGGGGATTGCTATTTATAAAGAATTATAAGTTCCACATGTGTATGCTTCCCTTCATCGCTGCTCCTTGCCAATGGCCATCCAATCGAAAAATGGAGGAACTGCCGGCCGGGAATCACAGCTCACGAGATTTTCAAGTTGGCCAGCTCGCATCTTTGCTTACGATGGAAATTTGACACCTATAGTGTAGAGAGTCAAAACTTTCCCCAATCGGTGATTTGCCGGCCAACCATCAAAGACTACATGTTTGGCGCCCACTCACTGCTGCCTGAGGCCAGGAAATCGCTCCAAGAGTTTGGACCACTTTGCGCAGTGCCCCAGGGTCTGAAATCTGGGTCAATTCAATGTGGTGAAACTATGGGTGTTTACAGCTTTAAATCCAAACTCTTCAGACAACACTAGCAGTTGGAAATGTCTTGAAATCAACTGAATGGGCGTGAAATTTCAGGCCATGAGGTTGAAAGGTTGAGCGTCACAACCGTTGCGAAGACATTGTAATCCATACCCTGCATCCTTTGCCACAGCGTGCTCAGCCACCCCGAGCCGACCAGTTGTCGGCTTGTTGGTCGCCTTGTGACTCATGGCGATGGTTCCTGCGGATCAAGCAGCGCCGGTGCCGGTCCCATCCAAGTGGAGATCGGTGCGTTCAGGGCTCAAACGTGTTTCCAAAGAGGGCCGTGTACGGCATGTCGATCTGTGTTTTGGGGATTAAGATGTATTTTTTTACCTTATGGTATGTGTTGCCAAGGTCCTGGAAAAGTTGACTGGACCGAGGAGGAAGTTGCCCCCTGACTTTTTTTGGGTATCAGTTGTCCTTTATGCCAAACGGGTCTCTAGGTTTGAACCAAAGGTTGGTACACAGGGAGAAATAATTCCTCAGTAACAACCAAACTGAAGTCTTAAAGCCTTGTTCGGGGGTGCAGTTTTAATAAGCGGGTCTCTATAGTCATGGTTATGCATTGAATGGGTTATGTACCGCTTATGGGGGTAATGTCCATGATTGTTTATCACAATTTATGGGATCCTTTCTGCAAGGGCATTCGGTAGAACAATTAGGCTGACATGGCAGAAGCCATCGTTGGATCTTTGCCCATTGCAACCATCAACGTGATCATGGGTAGCACATGGACTGGTGGGCCACTTCTTGCAGTCCCCGAATCCAAGGGCATCAAGACCCCAACGGCCAAAGAGATCAGTTCCAACTATCACTTCATCAAACCGGTGGTGCAGCGCATGCCAACGAAAGCAGGGATGCGACCAAAGTGTTGTTTACCCAGATCATAATGAGTTTAACTTATTTTTTGATATGATTCCGCAGGGATTTATCACATCAACAGCATTGCCGGTTTGCCTTACGGCAAAAAACAATATCTTTCTATCCCCAAACAAGAGGTGTGTTTTACTCGCAATCCCAAATACATGTATTTTATGGGGGGGCCCATTCAGGTTCCTTCAGCTTTCATGCTCACAGACGTTTTCATGTACGCTCATGAGCATTGTCTGAAGAAGAAGCTCTTCAAAAGCGATGGAGAGTGTGTGGCAGAGCTCGCTGCCCAAGCAGGTGTTGTTCTCAAAAAACTCATCGGATCCCTACGTGCTCTTTGGAGGTCTTCCAGCCAGGGTGGACATGATACCCGAATGGCAGACTTAAAAACATATCTCTTGCCTTCTCCAACCAGGTCTGCGCACACACCAGTGCAAGCTCCTGGGCCAGAGTCCGGGAACGAAGATGCTGAGAGTGAGGGTGAGGGTTCCGAGGGTGAGGACTCCAAGAGCGAAGAGGGGCCAGCTGAGGAACCGGTGGCAATTTCCCAAGAATCTAGTGGGGATGATGGGAACAGTGATGATGATGAGGTTTCGGAGGAAGAGTCCAGCCATGGTACGCTCAGTGCACCCACTTTGACCCTCCCTGGAAAAAGCCCTTCAGACCATGGTGTTGACACTACGCAGTCAGATTGTAGCTCAGAAGTTTCTTCCCCGACCACTGAGGGAAACAACGACAGCCAGGTGTCATCAGGATGGCTTGGGAAGGCTTACATGCATGGGAACCAAGAGAAACGCAGGGAGGAAGAGAAACAGAGAGTTCTTGAAGAGGAAAAACACAAGCGGGCTGCATTTGAATTCTTGGTCAAGGAAATCAAAAACGATTTGGAGGAAGCCCTTGAAACCAAACTTGAAGGTGTCTTGTGGGATGGCTATGCTTCTTTCGCTTTCAATGCCTTTGCGGATTATGGTGAGCATGTGTATTCCCATTTGGCTTCAGTTGACACCTATCAAGATTGGGTCCGCGAGCAGAAAGCTCAGGACAGATGGAAAACTGTGCAATCTCCCACAATATTGTTGTGCAAGCTCCCACAACTGATCTTGTTTTGTAAGATTTTCTGTACCCATATCCACTTGTCAATAGCACTCTCTTGCAACTGATATTGTCTTGCAAGTTTTTCTGTACCCATATCCACTTGTCAGGTTCTTACAACTAATTGTTTTGCAAGTTGTTCTGTGCCCATATCTACTTGTCAATAGCACTCTCTAACAACTGATATTGTCTTGCAAGTTTTTTGTACCCGTATCCACTTGTCAATAGGACGTTCTTACAACTGATTGTTTTGCAAGTTTTGTGAACCAATATCCACTTGTCCATTGCACTTGGCCATCGGGTCTCCTTGCAGGATATCGGCGAAGGTGCTGCCAATTCCAAGGTGCCTCCGATCGAGCTTTTTGAGGGAGAGAGAGAGAGAGGGAGAGAGAGCTGATACATTTCAGACCAAGTAGTTTCACACAAACATTGTAAAGGACCAGTCTCATACTCTTTTTCCAAACTGTAGTCAAGAGAGAGATAGACAGCTCAAACAGGTGTACATACTAAATTTCCCTTTTCGGCCGGCCCAAGAAATGGACCCCCCCAAGTGGTGTGATTGTCCTTTAAAACCCAAGGAAAAACACCGCATTCAGGTGACTTGGTGGGGTCCATTTTCTGCAGTTTGGGATAGGCCAATCTATATAAGAGGAAAATTGCCAGGTGTACACCACAGCTATCGAAATTACAGTCAACCCACGCAGTTTCACACAATCATTACAAGGACCTGTATCATATTTTATTTCACTGTTAGAGAGAGAGAGGGAGGGAGAGAGAGAGAGAGAGACCTCAATATGTCAAAGCTATCCAAATGATGCATGGTCAGTCCACGCAGTTTGTCCAAAAGCCTTGCGACCTTTTGCCTCGGGAGGATCTCAAGCGAAAGCAGCCTTTGAACAAGGCATTGTCCATGATGAATCTTGTGGAGACCCTGGAGGAGCCGGAGAGCTCCTATAGGACACCCTCCGCCAAGAAACCTCGCCTTGCTACCGATGTTGTGCGCCAGCTTGATTTGACCCCACCTCCAGTTGTGGGCAGTCAGACAGTTCCCCATCATGTCAAAGAAACATTATGTTTGAAATAGTTTTAATTTCCACATGACTTCTGTTTGTTGGTTCTCCACCTGCCAGGTGAGGGTTGTTAGATTTTATCAGAGCTGTTCTCCTCCTCCTCCTCCGCCTCCGCCTCCTCCTCCTCACCTCCTCCTCCTCCTCCGCCTCCTCCTCGCAGTCCAGATCCCAGTGGGCACTGCCGGACCTCAACTGCGACGAAGTGGGCACTGCCGGACCTCAACCGCGAGCTCCAGATCCCAGTGGGCACTGCCGGACCTCAACCGCGAGCCCCAGATCCCAGTGGGCACTGCCGGACCTCAACCGCGACTTCCAGATCGCAGTGGGCACTGCCGGACCTCAACGGGAAGAAAAGATGTCAGATAGAATGTCAGAAGATATGCCAGACAGAATGTCAGAAGATATGCCAGAAAGAATGTCAGAAGATATGTCAGATAGAATGTCAGAAGATATGCAAGATAGAATGCCAGAAAAAATGTCAGAAGATATGCCAGAAAAAATGTCAGATAGAATGCCAGAAGATATGCCAGATAGAATGCCAGAAGATTTGCCAGATAGAATGCCAGAAGATATGCCAGAAGATATGCTAGAACATATGCCAGAAGATATGCCAGATAGAATGCCAGATAGAATGCCAGAAGATATGTCAGATAGAATGCCAGAAGATTTGCCAGTAAGAAAATGTATAAATGTCATGGTGGGCATCATTCGAAGTGAAGTAATTTATTTTTGTTTCGGATGTTCAAGCTAGTCTGCAGCCCTGTCGTATTTAAGGCAATCAAGATGAGCGCAGCGAAGAAGCAGGACTTTGATGCCAAGAACGCCGGACAGGGTGCAGTTGAGGGTGCAGTCATGACTAAATTTGGCGAATACGACCTAGTCGCCTTGGAGATCCCCATCATGGCACGTCCACGAGTTGGTGGAAATCACACTGGGAAGCATGGTTACACAATCCGGTCTTCCACAGCAGTGCCCAGATTCAAGCCAGTCTACATTGTCTACATATAATGTTTTCTTCTATCAACATCTATCAACCATCATTCCTTTTTGTGTACAGTGGCAAGAACAATGCAGGAGTTTGTACATTTTAACAAGAAGATAAACATCAGATCGTTTACGAGCCATGGTTGATGTTTGGGAATCTTCCTCAATTCAATCAAACCCCAAGAAACAGAAATCCCGATATGGAAAATGAATTACCAAATGCATTTGAAGTTCTGGTTACCATCACACTTTGACATCCCTGCTCGGCTTGGTGGCTTAGCCTCTGCTCAGGCCATCGAAGTTCTTCTGAAGTGCAGAGCCTTTGTCGTCAAACGCAGCGCTGCTGATCAGGGTGTGAAGGGCCAAATCACATGGGCCAAAGTTGGTGGGGTCGAAAAGGCATGGGCCATGGCAGTGGAGCGCGCTGGCTTCCAATAGGGGAGGACCAAATATCGATGAACGAGTTTTCTTATGAAGTTCAAAGGGCAAACTTTGGGTTTCACACTGTTCGTTTTCTCTTAGGAAGCGTGAGAATACGTTTTGTGTGTGTGTGGGATGCCACGCATGTGACACACATGCTATGTGGCTGCCGTTAGCTCTTTTTAGCCATGTGATCTTGAAGCCAAGGCAAAGGGAAGGAAAAAAGAGCGTCTGGGTTATTGAAAACAGGATGCCATATTCATTTATCACTTCGAACTTGAGGAAAATCTTGAGATCAAAGGGAAGTGTCTGAGTTCTTGAAATCTGGATGTCATGTTCATGCTTCGTCATCTCATATTCAAGATTCTGTAGAACCAGGCTTGAGGTTTAGGATCTTATCTGAACTCTTCTCACACACCTTTGAACTTACTTTTTGAATCCACCTGAACCCAAGTGTGAACAGCGAGGAAAGATCCATTGTGCCACACGCTCCAGGTACCATGGTAACCATGTGTGCGGTGCGCTACAACACAAAGGACCGAGCTGGGTTGTGTGGGTGGCCTATGGTCTAAGTGGAAATTCACACATATTTTACTTATTCAAATGCCGTGCCCAGTAGTTGGTGGTGGCTAGATTTTTGGCTCACCCCTGAACTGCTGCTGCAAAACATAGTGTGCCATGGGGAAAAGGTGTGCTGAGAAACAGAAGAAGAAGTCCGTAGTAGCAGCCCTGAGGAAGGAGATGCCTTTTCAGCCGAAAGGTAGTGATGTGGGCTCCCCCCCTCGCAATTACAAGGCCAAGCAGCGTTCTTGGATCCTCTCAGGGTTGAAGCACATTCGTGCGCCAATTGCATCTTGACCTCAAAACGCAATCTTCGTGCCACATGCAGGGTCTTGGGAATGAACCCTCAAACAATCCTGGTTTTAGTGTTTTAGCGTTAAAAAGGGCATGGTGTGACAACAATTGTTGGATAGAGTTTTGGGACTGACCTATTTGACAATTTTCAATGTTGGGTGACCCTTCCAAATTGGAAACCACAAGTTGCGATATGCCAGCCCAAAAACCAGGAAACTTCACAGACTTTTGGGGTTTAAAGATGTAGCCAAATGATATACATTATACACCCACGCATTGGTTTGCTTGAGGCTATTGCGACTCTTGTCTCCCTGCTCTTTGCCGTGCCGAATCTTGAGTTCAAGCCGCTGGAGCATCTTGAATGCTTCAGTTGCAAAATGGCAGTCACAAAGGCGGAATGGGCAGCAGCTTGGTGTGCAGTTGCCATTTGGTCCCAAGAAGTCGCAAAAGATAATGAAGGTGTTTGGTTGTCCTTGAACTCAATTCAAGGTTATCAATCCATAACCCATCCAGTGTTAAGAATTTGGTGATCCATCAACTTGGGACATACATGTAAAGTATCGTATAGATCCCTGAGGCATAGGGATGAAACCCGTGTGTTTGCCTCAACCCCCGAATCCGTAGAAAGTGCATTGCAAGTATTCGATATCTTTTCGGTAACCCAGCACGCATGTACGAAGCATCCACATCTCACTATTGCGTTTCTAGTCTGGTAAGTTCCCTCACCATAATAAACATGGTCAGTGTGTTTGTTTCATGTCCTAGGCTGGAAGGAGCGCTATGCCCTTCGACCTGGAAACCGACCCAGAGAGAATGGATTTGATGTCTCCCATGGGTTTCGCCAATGCCCTCTACTATGCTTGTTCACTGGAACCCGGCTCAGGGCACCTTTCAGCACCAGTATGTTCTTCGTGGGTGTTCATGATCTTTGGATTTCACTTCAGATTGGTAACGCTTATGTTTGACATGTAGGCTATTGGCAACAGCTTTAAAGAATGTTTCGACATACATTTCAGTGTTGTTAATGGTTTGGTGATTCTGGTCCCTTAAGGAGTCGAGGAAGCACACTCCGATCTCGTGCCCGGCCACTGGGTCGCCGGGACGCTCCAAGTGTGTGGACTGGCAACGTCCTTGCTGTGAGAGCATTTGTTTTGCTACTAATTTGCTCGGCGAAAGCCGTATGGTGGATGTTAGAACAGCCTGGTTCAAGCCTCCTGGAATTTCATCCACTTTTTCAGCAAGTGGTTCGAATGGTTGGATCAAGGAGATTGTCGATAAACATGAGCGATTATGGAGCTCCCACCAAGAAAAGGACTCTACTATATTCAAGCCGTTCAGTCGCATTCCTGTGATTTTCATGTCGTATGGACCATGTCTTATACGGACCAAAAGGAAACCCCAGAAAAAAAGTAGCTCTGGATAGCTCTGGTATTGCTTTGGGTTTGTGGATGCTTTATTTATCACAAAGGTAGCCCATATGGATTTGATTGTGTATTTCCCCGAGCATATAGGCCACAGTCAAAAAAAACTGCTTATTCCACTTTTCTATCGGGAATCCTTATGGGTCATTATTATTGGATTGAACCACCCATAGAGTAATGATTGTTTGGGCGAGCCAAAAAATCAAAATCCATTTACATTGATATATCTTGAGAGGGGGGCTTATGGCCTACAAGTGCTCTGGGTGCAACAATCTTTTCTAAAAATTGGAAGCGCTTCGGAATGTGACCAAAGACATCTTTTCAGCGAGCCCCCAAGAAATACACTCACCAGATTCTATCCCTGAAATCAGGCCTTCTTCGGTGCTTTCTGAGGTCACAGTGCAGTAGACCACCTATCGGAGTTTCAGGTGGAGCCGCGCTTGGAAAAAAGGCAGATGGTGGTTCACTACACGGATTCCTCGGGGAAAAGTCGAGTCCAAGGTGGGCGAGATCTTAAATCACCCCAAGAGTATCCAAAAGAGTTTCTTGGAGTAAGTAGTTTGTTCTCAACAACAAAATGGTTTCTGTCCAACGGGTTGTGACCTTTAGGATCCAAGTATGTGTGAAAAAATGTTCCCAAATACATCTTCAAACAATACCACATTTTAGACATTAGAATGCTCTTAGTGTTTGGGGAACCCTCCAAGCATGGAGCAAGGGAATTCCAGATTCCAGTTACGGTGCAAGGGAATCCTAATCTTGGCTGAAAGCATATGAGCTCAGGTGGTTTCAATAGCGCCTCATTTCTTTACTTCAAGTGGTCCCCACTTCTTCATTATTTCGAGTGATCCCCATCCACACTTTTGATTTCCTTCGAGTGATCCCCAGTTGGGGGGTGCCAAACTAGGTGCATGGTGAGAATTAACAGGATTTGTCAAATACCGAATGTACCAACTCATGGGGTTAGCTGTATCAATTTTCTTGTTTGGACTTCAGGGGGTGCGTTTGGAAGCCCCAAACCAACAGGAAATTTACAAGTTAGCTGTCTTCATCGACCGCAAGCTCAGGTTCGGAGTTGCAGTCTCAAAGTGCCGAACTAAGTTCTTGAAAAGACATCGGCGTGCAGCCAAACAGTTTTTGCGCCGGGCACGCAAAACCCCCAACGACTATGATCGAAGGTCAAAGATCAACCGATCTTGGGTGAACAGTGCCAACTTGCAGCCTGTGATTGATTTCCTATCTGGGAAGTGAAAGATCATCAGGCCAAATCCAAAAACATTTTGGACCAATTTACAAACTCATGTGCGCCACACTTGATGTGTGGTCATGGCTTTTGCCCTTTTAGCTGAAAGTGACAGTGGGCTTCGTACAGTTGATGGGGGTTAGATATCGCGGCAATCAATCAAGGTGTGCTGCCAATCAAATAAAATGAAAACATTCTGATGTCGGGTATACCACGTCCATCAAAGAGGCCATTCTCATACTGATGTGCGTGGTTGCATACTTTGGTTGCTGGTTGCCTTACCTGCTTGCAATCGGGAAAAAAGCATCTGATTCGGTGATGAACAGCCACCTATGGTATACCCTTGGTAGTGGACATTATGTCATACAGGACCCCAACAGACCTACATTCTATTCTTTGCATCCCCTTTCCCAAGACCACCATGGCTCTGTTTGGCCAAATCCAACTGCAGGACTATGCCTCGCCTGTCTTTGAAGCGACCATTTGGTGCAACTGGCCTGTCATTCGGGAAGGCTGGGCAGGTATTGGCAGGGCCAACAGCACAGGATTCTTTCTCAATGCAGGAATCATTCTTTTCAGAGAAAAAATCTTTTTTTTCCAAAAAAAACTCACAAAAAAAACGCGCGCTTTGCAGCGAAAAACGCGCGCTTTGTAGCGAATACATGCGCTTTGTAGGAATGTGACATTTTCTCAGAAATTGAACCTTTGAGAGAATAGGGTCAGGTCAATTCCGGTCCATGGTCCATATTTTCCACTCAGGATTTTAGGGGCTCAAGGGCCGACTTCTTTTTTCCTATGGGTGTACCACGAACACCCCCACGGAAGCGTTACTGGGGCAAGTCTTCCCAGTCACCGATGAAAAAGAAAGGAGGCAGCACAAAAAGGCCATCGGCTCTTCGGAAGCCAGCGGTACCCGAAGGGGTTGCAGCCAAGCTTCACGAGTTTGTCAAGAGCAAAAAAACGAAGCAAGAGGCAAAGATGAAGAAGGAGACACGCAAGGAGACGTCCAAGGAGAGGCAGAAGAAGGAGAAGAAAGAGAAGAAGGAAGAAGGAAAAGGCGGTGGGAAGCAAGCCAGAAGAGCCACAGAAGAGAGAGAAATCTACGAAGGTTGAAGCGTTGAAAGAAAACAAGCTGAAGGAGAAGAAGAAGCCCAGGGATGAAAAGAAGGAGGAGGAGAAAGCAGCCAATAGCGAGAAGAAGGAGAACGAGAAAAATGAGAAGAAGGAGAAAAATGAGAAGAAGGAGAAAAATGAGAAGAAGGAGAAAAATGAGAAGAAGGAGAAAAATGAGAAGAAGGAGAAAATTGAGAAGAAGGAGAAAAATGAGAAGAAGGACGAGAGCCAGATGGACAAGAAGCGAGACCCAAGCAAAGGAACAGATAAGGATGCGTCCAGGAAGACCAAGGTACCAGAGAAAGGAGAGAAGGAAACAGGTGCCAGGGAAGTAGAGAATGGCAAGAAGAAAGGTGCTGAAGATGTTAAGAAGAAGGATCAGAAGGTAGAAGACAAGAAGCCAGGAGGTAAGGACAACAAGAGTGGAGGAAAGGAGCCGGAGAATGACAAGGATACCAAGGAAGAACAGAAGGGTAAGAAGAAAGAGGAGAAGATTCAGTACGTACCCTGCAAGAAGCAGAAAATCAACCACATGTTCGAGTCACCTGTGACACCTCCTCCGACCAGGAAGAACCTGTCTCCTGAACCGTCCGTCGACTCCAGGTCGTTGTCAGCAAAAGAGAAAGCTGAGGCCCAGTTGAAATCCCTCCAGGAAATTCTCGAGGCTTCGGATGGCGACAGTTGCAGCTCCCTTGAGCTGACTTGGAGAACCTTCCTAACACCTTGGGAAAGGAAGCTGGGAAGAGTGGTGAAAAGGATGATGAGGAGGATGATAGTGAAGAAGAGGATGAAGAACTAGAAGCAGATGAAGCAGACAAAGCAGGAGAAGAAGAAGAAGATCATGATTCCCAAGCGGGTGACAATGATTCCAGTGAGTCAAGCACAGACATCTCTGAGGACGCAGCCACAGAGTCAGAGAAGGAGGAAAGCGACGAAGACGAAGACCAAGAAGAAGAAGAAGAGGAAGAGTCAGAGGAAGATACTGCTGGCCCTGCCCACGACGAGGAAAAAGATGGAGACAAGATGGCACAGGCTACCCCTGCTGACCCCAACCAGCATGCGCTGGTTCCAGTAGTTCAAGGCACAGACACCGCGGTGTCCACTTTGAAGAACTCAGCAAGCAACAAAAGAGAGTGGGACACATACATGAGACAGTTGAAGGCCCAGACAAAGGTACCAGTCACAGTATCAGAGTACTGCACGTCCCATGCAAACCGAGTGGACATGTTCAACATGTGGTTGAGCTCAGACAAGGATTGGTCAAAGTGCGAGTTGCTACTGGAGCGAAAAATGGAGAAGAAGAATGAGGGAACAAAGGGGTGGCAGGCCATCCAAAGTCGTGTCCTGGCAGAAAAGTATCCAGAGGAAAAATGGCTCAAGATAAAAGAGTCACGAAAGGCCTCTGGGTTGTGGTACCCAGACGATGATTTTCCAGACTGCGAGCTCGAACCATGGTCTGAGCTTAAAAAAACTTTGGTCGTTTGCACTCCAAAATTATTCGTTGGTGTTTGAAAAGTTTGTTGCTGCACTCTCTTTTTTATTTGCCCAACACATCAGCGATCTCAGGAAGCATGGTACTACATGCGTATAGGAACAACATACAAAGAAAAGGAGTCCACCAGTGAGTCTTTGGCTTTGAAAGGAAGGATGGAATGCGACCAAGCCCTCCGGCAATCGCTCACCGACCCTGAAGAAGGTATGTTGCGGCCTGGTGCTCTTCCGAAGATTTCCACAGCGAGCGCTTCTGGAAACAAGGCCATCCTGGACAGCTTGGGCAAGGTGGGGAACTGGGGTTTGGGTTGGGCTGGACAGCATCAAAAATCGGGAACATAAAGTGGGATGCAACATAAAGTGGGATGCACACAAGATTGGGGGCACAAGAAATCGTAGGGAACCATGATTTCCTAACTCAAAGACCGTTACCCACAACCCTTATTCTTATTCAAAGCCAGCCAAGCATGAAGTTCCATATGGTTATCTAAAACATGATATCTTCTATACACAACAAAAGGGTGTGTGTATATATATATATATCAATAAAATATCATCGTGTATGTCATACATCAAGATATATATATATATATGTTTGTATATATATATATATCTATCTATTTGTCTTCATTTACTAGTATATGTTGTACGTCATGAGATATGTCAGTCTATGTATTATACACACATCATTCAATATATCATGATGTGTATATATATATAGATATATTTACGATACTTATGTAACTATTTATATGTGTATAAATTAAAAATTAGATACCATAAATAAATGAATAAATAAATAAACAAATAATATATATTTATATGTGTGTGGAACTGCTGATCCCCCACTGCCACTTCACCAGGTGGCGGCGGTTCCAAAAGCAAAAGCAAAGAAAGAGGAGTCTCAGGAAGTGCAACCCCAAACATGGGAAGAGAAAGCGACTGAAACCCTGGGCCAGTTGCTGTCTGCAGCTGCCAAGGCCAGGACCCTTTCCATCAAGTTGGGAAATTTGGAGTATGCAGCAGAATTGAGCAAGCAACTCCTGAGCCATGCTTCACTTCTTGAAGACTTCTACAAAGAGCTGCAAGCAGCTTTGGAAAAGAAGGAAGGAGACAAGATCTTACGAAAAATCCTGGACCGCATCCAGGAAACAATGAATGCCTGTGACAAAGCTGAGGCCAGGTTTCTGTCGGATTGTGTCTAGAGATGTTTCACATGTCATTGATACCTCAAAGGAAATCAACACCATTAGGATCAAAGCAAGGGTGGTCTCTAAAAGAAAACGTTTTCCACTGTCCTATTTGTTTGGGGGTTCCTTAAGTGTCCAAGCAGCAAACTTTCTGGGCCGGTGATGTTTTCCACCAAGATCAGCGACCCGGCTGGACCCCAAACAGCTCCTCCTGCTACGAGGCTGCCGCTGATGCCTTTCTGAAGGTGCCTGGGAAGAGGAAGAAGGGTAAAGGTCCTAGCGCTACGTCGAAGCCTAAAACGAAGAAGACCTGAAGCTTCGCCGAGTGTGAACCGTGGGATTCATAGGTCACAAGATCTATGGTTTTGATGGGGTCTGGAGGACAAGTGCAGATCACTTGCCAGCTTTCGACTGTGCGTTTCAGTTTCTTCTTAGAGCACCAAGCCTCCTACCAATTCTCCTTCAAACACGAACTGTCCAATGTAAACATTCAATTATTGAGTCTTATATTCAATCATGTGCTTTTTGATTGGGAGGTTTATATTCAATCATGTGCTTTTTGATTGGGAGGTTTGGCTGTCCGAAGGTGCTGTAGATGGTGCTTTAGATGTTACACAAAGAGTAGAAGATGCGAATGCCCGCTGAATCTGAGGCTAGGAAAAACTGGTTCCCGACCTTGAGACCCTGAAATTAGATCACATAAGTTTTACTTTACCCCAAAGGTTCCAACTTACAAATCCCTGATCTAAAGAAGTTCAACCTTTGATTCCTTTGGTTCCAACTAAACCCAGTGGTCTTCCGACTGATGTGCCAGGTGCCCGAGCAGTACATCAATCGTCCAGGCTGCAAGGGATCCTCAGCCGGGGGTGCAAGAGCATTTTTTCAGGGGAAACACCATATACTTCATTGAACAGATGTGGATCATTCACCCCAAAGTTTGAAATGCAATGCAATATGAATCTTGAAACCTCCTTGAACGAAATCAAATGACATTTAGCCAGCCATACTTTCAAATCTGTTTTTGGCATGATATGGCGACCTTTTGCAAAAAGTTATTGGGTGGATGTCTATTGAAAGATGGGGCTATGCACTGCAGGAAGCGCCGACGACTGGAGCATTATTGTGAATCTCGCACTGTGAACAAATTGACCGAGCTCGTTGGGAGAGGAAAACTGAATATCTCGGTTGCTTCAGAAATCGCAGTTTCCTGTGTGCCTGGTTGGAACTCAACAATATCAATTTTGATCTCGAGCTTTCCTCAAATCTAATGTTGAGAAATGGAATTTGAATACAGGTATCTATATATAAACGACTAGTTGATGAATCAATGCTTCACATTTAGATATTTGGCACAAAGGTTCTTGACCGATCCCCGAAGCTCTTCCTTGCCCACATGTTAGCGGGCTGAGGTTGCCGACCATGAGTTACCTCACCAAGCCTTGAAGGCTTTTGCGAGCCTTGGGGCAGATGGCAAACGTGGAGCCAATTGTGAACGGGACTTGCACCGTTGGCTGAAAGGTCTGTGGGGCGTAGAGCTGCAGACCTACACCCTCAAAGTTCCATTGCAGGCTGTTCACAAAGTGTTGTTTTTTTTACAGGAAACAAATCTTATGGAGGGTAAATGTAAATGTACAATCATGGAAGATCATAGGCCCCTGAACCCTGAAGGTGGATTCATCAAAAAAACGAAGGAGACCACTATCCATGTGCTATTGCCGCATGAGCTTCTGCACTGCTTCTGGCAAGCAGCAACCCCATTTGTGTTTTCATCCGTCATGTTGGGGAACTTGAACAGCTCAGCCCGAACAAGTTTCTTTGAACACCTCAAGTCCTTGGGCCCATAGAAAAACCATCCTGTGTTGAATGCTCAGCGTGACTTCAGCAAACTTATTCCGATTACCATCCATGGAGATGGAGCTCAATTTTACCGGGAAGATGAATTTTTTTGTTGGTCCTGGGCATCTGCATTTGGTTTTAAAGGGCTTATCAAAGACCCCATGCTCTTTAAATACCCTATCTGCATCATCCCGGAACGATGCATGCGAGAGAGATCGGAACTTAGGCTGAGCTTTGAATGCACATTTTCTTTGCACCCTTAGTAACTTTATCTTTACTTATTGGGAAAACTTTACATGTAGTCCCATCCAGTCCTTCTGGTTTCTGGTGTAGGTACGGTCCAACATCAACAAGGTGATCGCCGAGGTTACAGCGTGGTCCATGCGGGTTTGTGCTTCAGGAATGTTTCCCACTACTGGGTTCAACGGGGAGCAGTTCGAGAAGAACACTTATCGATACAAACTGCAGGGAAAACCTATAGCTGGGGAGTGGGTGATCTTTGGTCGAAATATAGTTGTTGTTGAAGCTTTCAATGATACCCCCAAAAAAGTTGTGGAATCGATTTTATCTCATGTGGTTTTTGATGACGCGGAAACTCAGGGGATGCTACATGAGTATGAAAGCCGACTTGAAAGCCCGCAAACAGCTGAATGAGTTTCAACGCAATTACCAGTGCAATTTGCCCCTTGGAGACTCCAAAACCAGCAAAATTTATGTTTCAAGAGTTTGCCCTGTGTCCCATGAATTTCTTTTATCAAATCATATCCAATTACTTCACTTCGAATGACATTTATACATTTTCTTACTGGCAAATCTTCTGGCATTCTATCTGACATATCTTCTGGCATTCTATCTGGCATATCTTCTGGCATATGTTCTGGCATATCTTCTGGCAAATCTTCTGGCATTCTATCTGGCAAATCTTCTGGCATTCTATCTGGCATATCTTCTGGCATTCTTCTGACATTCTATCTGGCATATCTTCTGACATTTTTTCTGGCATTCTATCTGGCATATCTTCTGACATTCTATCTGACATATCTTCTGACATTCTTTCTGGCATATCTTCTGACATTCTGTCTGGCATATCTTCTGACATTCTTTCTGACATTCTTTCTGCATGGCATTCTATCTGGCATATCTTCTGACATTCTATCTGACATCTTTTCTTCCCGTTGAGGTCCGGCAGTGCCCACTGCGATCTGGAAGTCGCGGTTGAGGTCCGGCAGTGCTCACTGGGATCTGGAGCTCGCGGTTGAGGTCCAGCAGTGCTCACTGGGATCTGGAGCTCGCGGTTGAGGTCCGGCAGTGCTCACTTCGACCTGGAAGTCGCGGTTGAGGTCCGGCAGTGCCCACTGCGATCTGGAAGTCGCGGTTGAGGTCCGGCAGTGCCCACTGGGATCTGGAGCTTGTGGTGGAGGTCCGGCTGTGCCCACTGGGATCTGGACTGCGAGGAGGAGGCGGAGGAGGAGGAGGTGAGGAGGAGGCGGAGGCGGAGGAGGAGGAGGAGAACAGCTCTGATAAAATCTAACAACCCTCACCTGGCAGGTGGGGAAAAATCAGCTCTACCCAGCCCACTTCTGACCGTTCAGGTGTTGTGACAGATGCTTGGCCCAAACTGGTAAGGGGTCCACAGAACCAATGGATTACCGAAACCTGGGTGCCTCCAAAGCTTGGGATCTCACGCTGCTTTCTCACGAGCAGTACGTAGCCCTGGATGCGTCATCGTTGAGCCCATGGATGAGCATGCCGGGCTTTACGTTCGAAACCGTATCATTCGATTGGATGCATAATATCTATTTGGGTACTGGGCGTGACCTGTTTGCCAGTGGTCTCAAAACATTGGTGGAAAGGGGTGTCTACGACTATACTGGTCTCACTGACACAGATGACCTTTTGTTTCATGCTGAGGGACGCATGCGGGCAGCATGTTCTGAGCACAAGTTGCTAATCTACAAATGGGGTTTTGTTCAAATGATGGCTTTCTTCACATGTTTTTTTTTCACATGGTGTTTCTAAATGGTGGTGTATAAAACCGGTGGTTTCTCCACATGGGCATTCTTACATTATGGTTTCATCAAATGGGAGTTAATTAAAATTGTCTATTTGGGGATGAAAAGGGGTCGCCCATTTCAAGAAACAACCACATGTATGTATCATCTATGCCTCGACATGGTCCTTGCAAAATTTAGGGGCATGATCAATTTTCTTTGGTAGTCGCTTTAAATCGGAAACAACGAACCCACAAAAATTGGCTTCAACAACGGACGAGGTTGTTCTTTCCCGGCAAGCCCAGCATCAACTCACATACCTTGGGAGGAGATGACGACTATTGTGAACTGTCATCTCGATTTAAAGCAGCTCACGTAAAGGTACTTCTGTGGTGGCTGGCTCTTGAGACACAATTTTGGGCCGACCGAAACCCAAACGATTCTTGAATCATGCAAGAAGAAAAGATGTTTTGAGTTTTGAGAAGAGCCGTATTTTTGAGAGTTCAATATAAGTATGTTTATGCCAAAATAGTTGTACATGAAAATGTCATGCGGGGAAAATATGTAAAACCATTTTTTCTGTGTTTTGTTGATCCCACATTCCCACAAGGATGCTGTGCTACAAGTCTTGGGGGCTTGTTGCTACTTCCTTCAGAGAACCACCGAGATTTTTGATTCCAGTGGCCTTGTCCTGACTCCCGATCAGGCCAGCGAAGCGTCCCAGTGCCTGGCGGATCATTTAGTCTGCTACGGGTGGCTTGCTGCTCGAGACTACGACCGCCGGGTCATGAGATTCAAGATCAGGGTGAAGTGTCACTACCTTTGGCATGTGTCTTGGGAAATTTCCAAATACAAACTGAACCAAAATTTGTTCCATACTTTTCAGGAGGAATCATATTTAGGTAAAATCAAGGCTGTTGCCACTAAGTGCCATGGCCGGACTTGCACTGGAAGAATATTCCAACGACTTTTCCTTTGTTTTGCCATTTTTTTACATGAGAATGGCAAGGCTGACAATGACCACTTGGCTTGAGGAACCCTGATTGTTTTTAATGACATCCTGTCTTTCACAAACATGAAAAACACTGTTTGCCCCAAACTGTAGTAAAGTTGGGTCCCTCATCCCTGTGGGTCGGGGTTTGGCAAAAGTCACCAATGTGACAACTTTGCGACTTGGAGCCTTCAAGGCATTGAAGCAGCCATGGTCCATGGCAAAAGTTCAGCTGCAAACGTGTGATCCATGGATGCCTGTGAGGGGTTTACACCCCCCAAGCAAAATTCAATCTTGACGTATATTGCTGTTCTATTTTTTCGGGGTTTCCATCGGTCTGTTGTATAAGGGCTACCATTTTGACTGGTTTTACCTTTTGGGGCCCACCATCTTCTTGGTGATGTTCTGGGAGGTTGTGTTACCAGAAAACGAAGTAGTGTAATTGGCCCACAAACTTTGGATGGGAAAGTGACACCTTAAGAATTTTGTTGTGGCAACAAGTGCATGTTAGACTGGGATGTTGATTGTGAGCACTGCCGCTTTCCAAGCGATGAAAAAACTAAACGCATTTCAAACACATAAACGCTGTCAAGTTGGAAAGAGGTGTCCACTCAAGGGCAACCCAAAAACTGACGTGTACAATAGAACGAAAAAAATATGTTTGCAGATAGTGCAACCCAAAGACTTGTAAGGGCCCTTCATACCCAGCCCCTGAAGGTCCAAAACTTTTTCACCCTCGCCTGGTTTTCAATTTAAAGACTAGTTTTTGTGTGGGGTCCTTGTTTTCTGTCTTTTTTTTCCTTGAGCACGCAAGCACAAGCTCTAAAGACACCATGTGTGATGATGTAGCTTGCGCCTGGGACACCATGTTGGCAGAAGAAGCTGCTGACTGCAGTTTCATGCATCAGCACTGTACCATTTCCTTGTACAGAGTACAGAGACGCGGCCTGACTGCGTGCAAATGGCATTGTGCAGGATGATGTCGCTTGCGCCTGACCAGCTGCAGTCAAGCCAAAAAAGTTTTTGCTGACCACAGCGCAGAGCTTCCCCATGATGCATTCCTTTTGCCTTTGCGCAGTTCATTGGTAGCGGAGAAACTTAAAGGAAAAGAAGTTAGGGTCACTGTCAACACTGATGCTGACATTCCCACAGTTTTGAGAGCTTGCAACCACAAGATGCTTAAAGGGTTTACAACGACAAGATGTTTAGGGTTTACAACGACAAGATGTTTAGGGTTCACAGCGACAAGATGTTTAGGGTTTACGACGACATGATTTTTAGGGTTTACAACGACATGATTTTTAGGGTTTACAACGACAAGATTGTTAGGGTTTACAGCGACAAGATGTTTAGGGTTTACAACGACAAGGTGTTTAGGGTTTACAACGACAAGATGTTTAGGGCTTAGGGTTTACAACAACAACATGTTTAGTGTTGTTTAAGGTCTAGAATTACAATATATTTACGGTTTACAACGACAAGATGTTTAGGGTTTACAACGACAGGATGTTTAGGGTTTACGACGACAAGATTTTTAGGGTTTACAACGACAAGATTGTTAGGGTTTACAACGACAAGATGTTTAGGGTTTACAACGACAAGATGTTTAGGGTTTACAACGACAAGATGTTTAGGGTTTACAACGACAAGATGTTTATTAAACCCTAAACATCTTGCCGTTGTAGGCCGTAAACATCTTGTCGCTGTGAACCCTAAACACCTTGTCGTTGTAAACCCTAAACATCCTGTCGTTGTAAACCCTAAGCATCTTGTCGTTGTAAACCCTAAATATCTTGTCGTTGTAAACCCTAAAAATCTTGTCGTTGTAAACCCTAAACATCCGTCGTTGTAAACCCTAAACATCTTGTCGTTGTAAACCCTAAACATCCGTCGTTGTAAACCCTAAACATCTTGTCGTTGTAAACCCTAAACATCTTGTCGTTGTAAACCCTAAAAATCTTGTCGTTATAAACCCTAAACATCCTGTCGTTGTAAACCCTAAACATCTTGTCGTTGTAAACCCTAAAAATCTTGTCGTTGTAAACCCTAAACATCTTGTCGTTGTAAACCCTAAACATCTTGTCGTTGTAAACCCTAAAAATCTTGTCGTTATAAACCCTAAACATCCTTTCGTTGTAAACCCTAAACATCTTGTCGTTGTAAACCCTAAAAATCTTGTCGTTGTAAACCCTAAAAATCTTGTCGTTGTAAACCCTAAAAGTCCTGTCGCTGTAAATCCTAAACATCTTGTCGTTGTAAACCCTAAAAATCTTGTCGTTGCTTCCTAAACATCTTATCGCTATAACCGCTTCAATCTAAACAACGCAAATAAGACAAGGTAAGAGTAAGACCAATGGAAAATGATTAATTGCTTAGAAAGGATGTAACAAAAGAGCTTCCAAATACAAAACATATGATGTATCATCTTCTCTCGCAAACGACATGATTGATGCAAACGGCAACGTTTTTTCTGAAAACTTGTCGTTTGTCTCGAAACTTGTCCTTTTGGCGACGTTGGAGTCTCTAGGTGGGAGAAGACCTACAGCTACTACTTCAACAAGGCCTTGCGACACCACATTGGTCGAGAAGAAGTGTGGGAGAGGGTCAAAGGCGGAAAGAAGACAATATTTTCCGGACTCAAATGTGACGAAGCCGGATGGGTGGACATTATGGATTTCCTGCATCACCCTTGGATCTTCGATCACGAGAACGTTCGTACTGAGGACGATGGACTTATCGGCGTTGACTTCCGAGAAGAACGTGTCAACACCATGATCAAAACTGTTTGGTCAGAATTCCAAGAGAAAAACAAGGTCCGCATCCAGTTCCTATGCATTGTCCTGGATTCCACCTTCGACAAACCCGACGACTATCTCAGGAACGTCATGAAGGTCGGCGATGACATTCACGATCTCATCGCCCGACGTGGGGAAGTCTTTCTTGCGCCCATTGCTGTGCGCTCACCTGGAGGATATTCAGCCCGGGGAAATGGCTTTCGCCTTGATTACGGCAGGATTTGTCACCCGATGACAACCAGAATTGCAGATGACCTATACTTCTGTTATCACGTGACCGAGTTCAAGAATGTGATTGGCATCATCAAGGAAGGTCTACGACCAGGTGGTCACAGAGGAGGACGAACGCAAGTGTTCCTCAACCCATTTGTGCCATGGGACAAACGATACAAGGACATCCTGGGGGGACAACTGACACACCTCGGGCAGCCACGTATGGTCCTGGCATTCAGCGTGCATCGACTCATGAGTCTTGGAATCATGATCAATGCATCTGGACAGATGGTGATTAATGGGAACATTCCATTCTCCGAAGTGATCGCAGCATGGTATCAGGCCAACACCTATGAATGGGAACGACTACTCGTCGATTCCGGCAAGTTCCAATTGGTGAGATCATGTCAAGAACCAAAGGAGATCGCAACAGCTAACACAGTCTTGCGTGTCTCCAAGGCAATGCTGAACGAAATCGACATCGAGGACAACATTCCGTTCTACGACCAGTTCGTCAAGGACATTGAAAAGCTCGAGAAAGCCAACGGAGTGTTGAGTCCCGGTAGCGAGCTGAGGAACAGCATTGTGACGTTCATCTCCGAGAACTACACCCCGAGAGAAGCTGGACATTTGATCTGTCCTGCATGTCTCACTGAGACTCCGAATACTCTATCCATTTGCATCAGATGCCATGGTTCATTGGTCAGCTGGGGGGAAAAGGCAGTGAAACAAGATGAGAGCACCGCCCCAGGCATGCCAGAACGAGAACGTCAAGAAAGCGGAGATGGCACTGACGACAACGAGGAGGATGTCGAGATGGAGAACGAGGACCAGGATGAAATTGATCGACTGGTCAGGGAGTCAAAGAGAACACCAGGGGATGCATCCGATGATGACGTCGACATGACGGACACGAAGCCGAGCAGAACGCAAAGGAGATCTGGAAGCGACCGAGAACGTACAGCACCAGACCACAAGGTGGCGTTCGGCAGCAACACCAAGGAACAGCAGGAGGAAGAGGACGAGCGAGTTGCCCAAGAACAAGAACATGACGAAGAGCAAAGAGAAGCCAGGATCAAATTACTACTATGGACAGCGAGAACGATCCAGGCATCTATCATTCAATGTATCGACATTGCTCAGAACGAGGATGCAATTGACAGCACTGCAAGAGCAGTAGACGGGATGATCCTCACGTACCTGAAAGATCGATACAAGCTCTACAACGTCTGGACATCAATGGCACCTGCGCAGCAGTACTATGACCACGTCAAGAAGATGAAACTTCTGCCAGAGTACGACGGGTACATCCCCTACGTTGGTGAAGATGCCAACGGCGAACTGAAAGAGCCCACAAAGGAACAACTGGAGGAGTCGTTCCACGCCAACGCCAAGAATGGTAAAGTTGGTGGCAGGGAGCTGGAAGTTTACATGACAGGGGTGAACGGCATCAAGGTTCTTTGCAGAATCATGAAGTACCTCGTCCAGACTGGAGTGACACCACAGCTGATCTACTCCAAGATTGCCGATGTCATTGACGATGATGAAGAACGTCAACAAGAAATCCGACGGGAAGCATCCGATTTTATTCGCAAGATTATCTCAGGTGCCTTCGCCGTGCGGTCCTACGACTACTTTAGAGTCACTCCACCTCAACGAGATGATCACATTCACATTGATCCCGTGGAATTGGCATGCGCAGTGACAGAGAGATCGAGAACCTTCACCGTCCTCGTGACGCTCAACAAGGTTGGCTTGAAGTTACCTCAACAACTGCAGAGGATCTGGCAGGGAAAGCTCAAAGCCGTCAACCAGAGCGCCGCGCAAATGGAGGCAAGCTTCAGATCACTCGACCCGTCCGAACGTGAAAATGCAAGAGACTATGTTCGGGCACTCGCTGACGCACAAACCACGGAAGAACAAGCTTCGTCGAGCACGAAGGAGACCAACAAGCAGATGAAACGGCGCAAACAATTTGGAACACATGATCTTTGTCATGGAAGAGGACATGTGAGAGGATTCTGAGCGCCGGGCTAATTCAAAGTAGTGCCTACGCACCTGGGATGCGAAGTTTTCCCGGTGCGATGGCCCCAAATTTTCAACGATTATAAGCCAAGGTATAGGATACCTTGGCAGCATGGCGAATTCATGAGGGGAGTGGAACATCGGAGGTTGATCGACCCCGACTAGTACACGAACCTCCCAATCATTAAGCCATGCATTGTATAGATTTGAGACCAAAAGAACATAATTTGCGGGAACATGACCAATTCGACATTCGGCATTTGCTCCTGTGCCTGGCTCCTGTGCCGTAGATCCGCGGCCAGGAAAGCCAGGCATGGGGGGTGTGAAAGCAATGTCAGTCACAGATAGATCGGTCATACCCGCAGTACACATCAGAACAGTTCACGCGCATGAGCCAGTACCCTCTGTTACACTGGCTCAAGCCGCCAACACAAGACCGCTCAGTCGATGGAAAACAGATGAGCGCCGCTGAAGCTTAAGCTGGGATTTAACATTGGCTAGATTCAGAACGTTGTCAAGCACACGGCATTCAACGAACCCGAGCCCATACACAATAATATATAATACATAATATATAATATATAATACATAATATATAATATATAATATATAATAATAAAATATGACATATATTATATAACATATAATATAATATAATATAAAATAACATAATATAATATAATAAAAGATATAATATAATTTAATATACTATACTATAATATAATATAATATAATATGATATAATATAATATGATATAATATAATATGATATAATATAACATAACATATAATAGTTTTTAAACATAATATAACATAATATAACATAATATAATATAATATACTTTAATATATAATATACTATAACATAGTATAACATAATATGATATAATATAATATAATATAGTATAATATAATATATAATAGTGTATATATATATATGTAATACGTATACACCGCGGAAAGATTCACCGCCGATGTCGATGGGGCTCTGAGGAGTGGGCAACACTGTCTTTGGACCTGGTTTGCTCAAACCTGCGATGGCGACTGGGTGAAATGTATAAAACCATATATATATATATATACAGGATATATATATATATAGGTGATATAACATAGATATAACATAGATATGTCTCTATATCTAAATAGGATACTAGGTGAATAAAACCACTCCAAGACTTGCTGTGAATTTGCAGGAAGAAAGGTCTGATAACCATGCTTTCTGCCGCAAATGTGTAGCTCCAAACATGGGATATCACCAAGATTGCAACTTCAAAAGTAGAATTCTGGTACTTTGATGTACTTTGCAGGTTACCAGGTTTTTGGGCTTCTTGCTGACTAGGCCAAGCCTTGCCCGAAAAACACACACCTTCCACACACTTCCAAAAAGAAAATGTGGCCTACCCATTTGCAAAGACTAAGGCGATGTCAGGATGTCAAACACAACTTCAATTTGCTGAGATCTCCAAACTTGGAGGTTGAGTTTTAGTATGAGAATATATGGATGTTTCCTAAAATGGGGTTTTGGGGATCCCCCATTTTAAGGAACCTCCACACGAGAATTATGCACCCAAAGTCACCCCCAGTGGACATTTCTCTAATTTTCTTCCAGTCAAAACCAGTCGACCGCTTGACTTGTACACTGTGCTGCGTGCTGCGCTCAGGATCTCCAACTGACACGCACGTCTATGATCAATCGTGTAATCCGAACCAAAATGATGCCTTGGACGCGACCTGCAACATGTGGGAAGATGTACCTTTGCGACCATGAAAAAAGGGGAAGGTCCAAAACAAAAAGGCTATAATTCTTGGTGTGAAAACCAGGCTGACTCTCTTCATTCTCCCAAAAGCCTGGAAACAGATGCCATCATAGCGATGCCACAGACTCAAGGAATTTCTTCAGTGGCTGCTGCGAGACATCCCCCTGTTGGTTGATGATAGGGTTTATGCTATCGATATACGGAAGTTTCCTGAGTCATGGATTCCCCAGTCATCATCCCAATTATAGCTAGGATTTTCCATGAAATAAATGGGCTCACGCCCTGGTGCCGCCGACCCCCCCATTAAGCGTTTGAAGGGTTTGAAGCGGCCTTGGGGTAGCTTTTGCCTGCGCGGTTGGGCGTTCCGAGAAGTTTTGGCAAAGTTTTAAGAATTTTTAAGCCTTTTCAAGGGTTTAAGGGCTGGCAAACGGCAGGCTTGGACGCCCATAAGAAGCCATTGATGTGGCCTTGGGGTGCCTGTTGGCTGCGGGATGAGGCATGCCAAGAGAATGTTTAAGCGTTTGAAGGGTTTGAAGCGTGTAACGCCTGGCGAACGGCAGGCTGGACCGCCCAGCAGAAGCAATGGATGTGGCCTTGGGGTAGCTTTTGCCTGCGCGGTTGGGCGTTCCGAGAAGCTTTGGCGAAGTTTTAAGAATTTTTAAGATGTGGCCTTGGGGTGCCTGTTGGCTGCGGGACTAGGCATGCCAAGAGAATGTTTAAGCGTTTGAAGGGTTTGAAGCGGCCTTGGGGTAGCTTTTGCCTGAGGTTTGAAGGGTTTGAACGTGTAACGCCTGGCGAACGGCTTGCTGGACCGCCCAGCAGAAGCGATGGATGTGGCCTTGGGGTAGCTTTTGCCTGCGCGGTTGGGCGTTCCGAGAAGCTTTAAGCCTTTTAAGGGTTTAAGGGCTGGCAAACGGCAGGCTTGGACGCCCATAAGAAGCCATTGATGTGGCCTTGGGGTGCCTGTTGGCTGCGGGATGAGGCATGCCAAGAGAATGTTTAAGCGTTTGAAGGGTTTGAAGCGTGTAACGCCTGGCGAACGGCAGGCTGGACCACCCAGCAGAAGCGATGGATGTGGCCTTGGGGTAGCTTTGGCCTGCGTGGTTGGGCGTGCGGAGAAGCTTTTGAAAAGTTTTAAGGGTTTTAAGGGTTTTAAGCCTTTTAAGGGTTTTAAGCCTTTTAAGGGTTTAAGGGTTGGCAAACGGCAGGCTTGGACGCCCATAAGAAGCCATTGATGTGGCCTTGGGGTGCCTGTTGGCTGCGGGATGAGGCATGCCAAGAGAATGTTTAAGCGTTTGAAGGGTTTGAAGCGTGTAATGCCCGGCGAACGGCAGGCTGGACCGCCCAGCAGAAGCAATGGATGTGGCCTTGGGGTAGCTTTTGCCTGCGCGGTTGGGCGTTCCGAGAAGCTTTGGCAAAGTTTTAAGAATTTTTAAGCCTTTTCAAGGGTTTAAGGGCTGGCAAACGGCAGGCTTGGACGCCCATAAGAAGCCATTGATGTGGCCTTGGGGTGCCTGTTGGCTGCGGGATTAGGCATGCCAAGAGAATGTTTAAGCGTTTGAAGGGTTTGAAGCGGCCTTGGGGTAGCTTTTGCCTGCGCCGTTGGGCGTGCCGAGAAGCTTTTGCAAAGTTTTAAGCGTTTTAAGGGTTTTAAGCCTTTTAAGGGTTTTAAGGGTTTAAGGGCTGGCAAACGGCAGGCTTGGACGCCCATAAGAAGCCATTGATGTGGCCTTGGGGTGCCTGTTGGCTGCCTGCGCGGTTGGGCGTTCCGAGAAGCTTGTGCAAAGTTTTAAGGGTTTTAAGGGTTTTAAGCCTTTTAAGGGTTTAAGGGCTAGGCTTGGACGCCCATAAGAAGCCATTGATGTGGCCTTGGGGTGCCTGTTGGCTGCGGGATGAGGCATGCCAAGAAAATGTTGCAGCGTTTGAAGGGTTTTAAACGTGTAGCCCCTCGCGAACGGCAGGCTTTGCCTGCGCGGTTGGGCGTGCCGAGAAGCTTTTGCAAAGTTTTAAGGGTTTAAAGGGTTTTAAGCCTTTTAAGGGTTTTAAGGGTTTAAGGGCTGGCAAGCGGCAGGCTTGGACGCCCATAAGAAGCCATTGATGTGGCCTTGGGGGGCCTGTTGGCTGCGGGATGAGGCATGCCAAGAGAATGTTTAAGCGTTTGAAGGGTTTGAAGCGGCCTTGGGGTAGCTTTTGCCTGCGCGGTTGGGCGTTCCGAGAAGCTTGTGCAAAGTTTTAAGAATTTTTAAGCCTTTTCAAGGGTTTAAGGGCTGGCAAACGGCAGGCTTGGACGCCCATAAGAAGCCATTGATGTGGCCTTGGGGTGCCTGTTGGCTGCGGGATGAGGCATGCCAAGAGAATGTTTAAGCGTTTGAAGGGTTTGAAGAGTGTAACGCCTGGCGAACGGCAGGCTGGACCGCCCAGCAGAAGCGATGGATGTGGCCTTGGGGTAGCTTTTGCCTGCGCGGTTGGGCGTTCCGAGAAGCTTGTGCAAAGTTTTAAGGGTTGTAAGGGTTTTAAGCCTTTTAAGGGTTTTAAGCCTTTTAAGGGTTTTAATGCTTTTGAGGGTTTAAGGGCTAGGCTTGGACGCCCATAAGAAGCCATTGATGTGGCCTTGGGGTGCCTGTTGGCTGCGGGATGAGGCATGCCAAGAGAATGTTTAAGCGTTTGAAGGGTTTGAAGCGGCCTTGGGGTAGCTTTTGCCTGCGCGGTTGGGCGTTCCGAGAAGCTTGTGCAAAGTTTTAAGAATTTTTAAGCCTTTTCAAGGGTTTAAGGGCTGGCAAACGGCAGGCTTGGACGCCCATAAGAAGCCATTGATGTGGCCTTGGGGTGCCTGTTGGCTACGGGATGAGGCATGCCAAGAGAATGTTTAAGCGTTTGAAGGGTTTGAAGCGTGTAACGCCTGGCGAACGGCAGGCTGGACCGCCCAGCAGAAGCGATGGATGTGGCCTTGGGTTAGCTTTTGCCTGCGCGGTTGGGCGTTCCGAGAAGCTTTGGCAAAGTTTTAAGAATTTTTAACTTTTTTAAGGGTTTAAGGGCTGGCAAACGTCAGGCTTGGACGCCCATAAGAAGCCATTGATGTGGCCTTGGGGTGCCTGTTGGCTGCGGGATGAGGCATGCCAAGAGAATGTTTAAGCGTTTGAAGGGTTTGAAGCGGCCTTGGGGTAGCTTTTGCCGAACCACCCAGAAGAAGCCATTGATGTGGCCTTAGGGTAGCTTGCTTGACGGCCAAGAAGCTATGATGTGGCCGCGAGGCTTTTCCGTGCGGGGTTGGGCGTGCAACGCCCTAAGAAGAGAGGGCTGTGCAGGCAGACGGCAAGCTGATCGAAGCTGCCGCGAAGCATTGAGGCATTGGAAGCTAAGAAAGACAAGTTCCACACCTGCGGTGGTCCCAGGCGCCGCCCCTGCCTTGGCGAAGGCCGGGGTCGGCGGATAAATCACTTTAGAGTGGGATTTTCCATGAAATAAATCATTCATTTCGATAAAAAGGGGTACCCCCACTATGGAAACCATCTTGGGGATGATCATGATACATTCTGATATTCCAACGCTCGTCCATGTGGAGAAAAGAGAGACATTTTATGCCGGAACTCTTACGTTGGTTGAAGAGGTGACATTCCCCAGCTATACGTTGGTTCCCCATGTCACAGTGACTGTTGGGTTGAACAAATCCCTGGGTCTGGGAGTGGTTTTTGCCGTTTTTTTTCCCCGAACCCAAAGCCGGAACGGCATCCTGGAAACCTGGAACTTGCTGTTGGGTTGCAAAGCTGGGTTTATAAGCCCATTTAAGTATAGATACATCTACCATAATTCCTAATTATTGGAGTTGTAAATCAATTTGGCTAACGAATTCGGGCATCTCTTGTATATCCGCTTGCTGACGGCAGATGTAAAGTCCCAACTCCAACTAGATCAACCTTCGTTTCTCCCAAATATATTGTATCGAATTCTCGCATGCATAATAAAGATCTTGTTCCCTTTTGTTAATTTAACAGTTTGCGATGGACCTGGCCATGGAGCTGAGAGAGGCAACCCCTGGTGCCAAACTTGGAAAATGCCCTGAGATGATGCGAAAAATCCTGTGGATTGAAGCCATGATATTTTAAATACCAGCAACAAAACAATACGAAAGGTCAACCATTCGTAGATCATTTTCCTCTCGAACGGAGGTTTTCTCATGGATTTCCGCCTTTCTCAGGTCTTTAAGCTGACGAACCCCTTGTTTAATTGCGACAGCAGGGTGTACTGCAACTCGGCACTTTGAAGGCAGGGGCAGGTGCCTTTCTTGCCCCTTGAAGCCAGTAAAATCACCCGTAGATGAGCCAGTTAGATGAATGACATATCCCTGGTACAAATTACGAAAGCTAGCCCAGGCCAATTTTTAGTCTTCGTTTTCCTTTTAGGCCCGTTCGCTCATTCCAGCAGTGTTACGAGCTCTTCTAAATTCGGGTACGGATCGGCCCGCGGTGATCCAGACGTATGGAACGGTCTGGATCATCTGCGTTTTGGTATGGATCGGGGGTATGGATCGGCCTGTGGGTTCAAGGTATGGATCGGGGCTTTACATTTTAACTCGCAGCCTTCTCCCAATAGTTGGCTCCAACCATTATTTCATCACCAGTTTCGTCTATTTCTCATGTTTTCTTTGCGTCGTTGTTCCCGTAGCACTCCTTCACACTTTCCCCTCTTCCTTTTCTTGACGTTGCTGGCTTCACAATTTCTCTACAATTTTGTATTTTATGTTGCATTATTTGTTAGGCAAGCCTCTCCTTCAGTTCCTTTTTTTAGTTTTTGATTCAACTTCTTTCAATGCCCCTTTGAATTTCTTTCCTCCCAATAATTGTTTGCAAGGTTCATCCCGATGATTTTGCTACATTGGCATGCCTATAGCGCCATCATGCACTGCTTTTGCTCTCCTTTCCTTTTCACATTTGATTTGTCTAAAATGGCGTTGCATTGGTGCAATGCTTCTCCCGACTCTTCTTTTTTTGCATCAAATTTTCAAGTACATTTTTTAAATACGCTTTTCATTGCGATCCTGTGTCGCCAATCACTTGCTACACATCCCTTAGCATCCTTTCAGTATGTTCTTTGCCCGTTTGGAAACCAAGTCCATCAAACTTGAATTATGTTCACCCCAGAGGTTTGGGTGGGCGTAATGTCCACGCTTTATACAGCACAGGTAGGCTCCCAATGACGCAGAAACATAAGCATGAACGCAAATTCTGCCAGCATGTTCAGCAACTTCTACCCCGCACATGGCCTTTGACAAAAAGCGTAAAGAAAACGATAAAAAGACAAAATATGACTGTGAATGGAAGGGCTAGGATATGTCTCTGTTGCAATTTCGCTCTCGTCCTCGTCCGAATTTGCATCTTTATCTTCATCTTCATCCTTATCCTCATCCTCATCATCATCATCATAATCATGGTCTTCCTCTTCCTCTTCCTCTTCCTCTTCCTCTTCCTCTTCCTCTCTCCTTCCTCTTCTTTCCCTTCTTCCTCTTCTTCCTCTTCTTCCTCTTCTTCCTCTTCTTCCTCTTCTTCCTCTTCTTCCTCTTCTTCCTCTTCTTCCTCTTCTTCCTCTTCTTCCCTCTTCTTCCTCTTCTTCCTCTTCTTCCTCTTCTTCCTCTTCTTCCTCTTCTTCCTCTTCTTCCTCTTCTTCCTCTTCTTCCTCTTCTTCCTCCTCCTCTTCCTTGTCGTCGTGGTCGTCGTGGTCGTCGTGGTCGTCGTGGGCATCGTGGTCGTCGTGGTCGTCGTGGTCGTCGTGGTCGTCGTGGTCGTCGTGGTCGTCGTGGTCGTCGTCGTGGTCGTCGTGGTCGTCGTCGTGGTCGTCGTGGTCGTGGTCGTCGTGGTCGTGGTCGTCGTGGTCGTGGTCGTGGTCGTGGTCGTGGTCGTGGCGTGGTCGTGTCGTGGGCGTGGTCGTGGTTGTGGTTGTGGTTGTGGTTGTGGTTGTGGTTGTGGTGGCGGTAGTGGTAGTGGTTGTGGTGGTGGTGGTGGTGGTCGTGGTCGTGGTCGTGGTCGTGGTCGTGGTCGTGGTCGTGGTCGTGGTCGTGGTCGTGGTCGTGGTCGTGGTCGTGGTCGTCGTGGTCGTCGTGGTCGTCGTGGTCGTCGTCGTCGTCGTCGTCGTCTCGGTCGTCGTCGTCGTCGCCGCCGTCGCCGTCGCCGTAGCTGTCGTCATCACGAGCACCAGCACCAGCACCATCACCATCACCATCATCATCATCATCATCATCATCACCAGCACCAGCACCAACACCTGCACCATCATCATGATTATCATAATAATAATAACAAAATAATAATAATCAGCATCATCATCATCAATTCCATCTTCATCGTGATCATCATCCATCATCCTCGTCTTCATCTCAAGACTGCGGGAAACATGGCAATACCCACCTTGTGCAAAAAAACACCAGACGCAGCATGCTTTGTGCCAGCAAGACACGGCATTGGAAGATGCAAATTGCGTAGCTACGTAGCGGGTCTCGGGTAACAATTTTTCTTGGTGAGTTGAAAGGCCGCACGGCCACAATGAAAGATTAGACGAAATACCTACCTCCCTTCTCAAGTATATTCCTATATATATTTATATATATATATATATTAAATTATATATGTACATAATATTAGACATATAGATATATTACTATATATTATGATATGTATTACATTATAGTCAATATATTTTATATTAAACATTTTGTTTTTATTATTTTTGTTTATTATTGTATTATATTATATTATATTTTTTTAAATAAACATATATACATATATATATACACATGAAATTTAATTATATATTATTTTTACTATTATTATTATTATTATCACTATTATATATATATTGTATTGTATATGTATTATATATAACATTAACTTTAATGTTATATACATATTGTATTATATTACTATATAATCATAAAATATATACACATGAGTTACCAAACATGTGCAAGCTGGGCTGCACCCTCTAACTAAGGAGCCACTTGTGCTTGCTCCATATTTTTTGCACGTCTCATCACGGTGCACATCAACTTTGTCATCGAACAAAACTGTACTGAGCAACCACTATTATCTGAAGTTACCATAAACACAACAATAGGACAATCGAAGGACATTTAGAAGTCAAATTTCCGGCTTATGGACAGATGCAGCAACAGCAAGACCTGGTACTTCATGTCTGCGTTTTTATGGTCAGGTCAGCTCTTGAGGGATGCTAGCCTCGAACCGATGATCTTATGATATCAAATGGCATTTCAATGCATTTTTTTTCCAAGGCAGCAATGATCCGATCTATGACTGCCTGGCCATGAAACTCTTCATTGAAGTGGAGCTGAACCAAACCTCTTATTGGGACCCTAATTATGATGATTCCATCACAGATGTGCAAGGCAGATTCCTTGACGGGGTGGTAGCTTGGTTCCGAGAAATGGGGCAGTTTGCCACGACAGTTTTGTGGCATCTTGAAATCTTAGAGGTTTCGTGACCAATGGATTTGAGGTCCCCGATTCGGAGAAAAAAACATGTTTTTGAAAGATATTTCTTTTGCAAAACCTCCCTGATTCATCCTGATTCTACTCGGTTTTTCTGCTAGTTGAGCAAAGTTCAGAAGTGTGTTTGTTATTTCATTTTATAGTGTTTACTATTGCCACTTTTTTTGCGGTTTATACCCGGTCTAAAACTAAAGCTGATTCACGCAACAATGACAATACCCGGTGCTTTTATCACAGGTACTTCGTGGATTTTATGAGCAAACATATTTTTGCAAACATGTTGTTGTTTTTTCAAGATACATTTAGTATACAGATCTTTGGGTAACATAATATGATGCAGATAGTTTATCGAAAAAGACGATGGGCACTCTAGCCCAGCAAAAAAATCGTTCAACTCAATCCAAACAATAGATTCTAAGAATTATAGTCTGTATTCAGAAGCTATTGAGCATGGAAACAAAAATCAAGTTATCACACTATTTGGCATACTGTAACAGGACATATCGAAGATTCAGTTACAACAGTATTCAAAATATATTGATAGAATCTGCTGTACTTATTACAATATATATATATACACATATGATTTACCGCAACTTGTGTTCGGGTGTGCCACGCTTCGCAGCATTTATTTGGTGATGATTTCCTTGGCGTTCCGAGACCACCGCCTTTGTCAACATGGCGAGCGCCAAGCTCAAGAAGAATTCGGTGACGCGTGATGTGGTCCTGGACTCTTCGCAGGTGCTCAATACCCTCACAGAGCAAGACCTCACCCTCAACAAGTTGCGCAGTTTGATGTGCATTTTTTTTGTACTCTCTGGTAAACAAACATAGCTATTGAAAATGGTGATTTATAGTGGATTTACCGATTAAAAATGGTGATTTCCATAGTTATGATAGTTTACCAGAGGGTAAGGAAAAACTGACATGTATCAATGATCTTCTCATGATCTTCTCATGATCTTTTACAAAATGCTGGTGGGTATTGATATATAATACCATCCTCCTATACGATATGAAACACCCGCTAAATGGCCCCAAAGATGTGTAAATCCACCCAATAAACCATGGTGTTTAGTATTGGGGCGATGAGATCAACATTTATAGTCTTAGATTTGCTGAGTCAGCAATTTTGGGGATACACTGGGCATATACTGGGCGTATCGGATTATCGGGATAAAATCCAGTGGGGAGTGGATGATTTTCTGAAGGGATCTACATAATGGGATGTATGGGATATAATTCCAGTCACTCTGCAACGAGCCACCTCGATTTTATGAAAGGCTGCGGGCTGGAGCTGGGGATGCGGGCTGAACACGGGCCTACTTAGGCCCGACCTAAGCCTACTTTGGCCGGCGTTAAGTTGAGCCGAACACAAGCCGACTTGGGCCCACTTGGACCTAAGTTGGGCCCAATTTGGACTGCTTGGGTCCAACGTGGCGCAGCTTGGGCGGGCAACTGCAGCCTAAGTTGAGCATGCCCGCACGAACCCCAAACTAAACGAAACGCGCATTTCGGCATTTCGTATCATGACGCGTTGGGTGGTCAATATTGGCTCGTGCGGGGCTTAGCTTGGGCCCAACTGCTGCCTCAGGCCCGCGTGACAGTACCTTCGCACCAGGTTTGGCCCAACGCAGACCCAGCATGGCGAACATTGCTTGCACGAACCTCCGTCGAAGCCCGAGAAGCGTGGCAAACACGAATGAAAACATATGACAATATGTTTTAAAGTTTGCGTTGGACCTGCCAGGTCCCCATGTTGAGTCCACGTGGGGCGCAAGTTGGGCCGAAGTTGTTCCCAAACAGGTCGAACTTGGGTCCAAGTTGCGCTGGGTTGGACCCATGTTGGACCCACGTTGGGCCCCAAGTGGGTGAACCAAGTTGGCCCAGGGCAAGCCTAGATTGAGCCAGTGATGTGAAGCATGCGTTAAATTACCAGTATCGTGCACTTTTTGGCGGCCTGCGACTTTGAAAATGCCACCCTCCCAGCTGAAACTGCACCATCATGCTGATTACATTGGGCTGGTTCGCGCGCTAAAATACCGCGCTCCGGCACCTTCCGTGCAGGGAATGTTGAATAATAGGGGGTGGCCAGAGAACTCAGCACATAACTCAGATATGCTGAGTTAGTGATTTTTGGCGTTTACATATTGATAAATCAACCGTGACTCTGGAATTTAGAGGGATATTTTTCTGCGGGGCATTTCAAGCAATTCCAGGTTGACCTATGCCATCGGTGTCAAGAACTTGCAATATGCCATCAAGCCCAAGGAGATCTTGTCTTCTCAGGACAGAGACTCACAAGGTGGTGCCCCGGTTAGCTAAGTAAACCGATTTACAAAACTGCGGGCACCACCTTGCAGGGAGGTACGGGAGAGCAGAAGTCTTCGACCTGACTGTAGCCACGGTAGATGATCCGATTGTTTTGCTGCGACGTTGATCTGCCAAATGGTGATTTAACTGTAATGGCGATTTAGACATGTGGCACCAGCGGGCCCAACAAACATGGGTAATTTTTTCAAAGTCAGATATTCACGAACCACAAATCTGGGGGATTTAATCCTAAATTTCACAATCCATGTCTTGTGTCCTTTCAAATTTGAGCCATTCCCTTGCCAAATCTTCCGCAGGACTTTCAGACGTATTTGACAGCGGAAGTTACCAAATTGAACCTGCAAGACCCCATGAGCGTGAGCAACGCCACCGTTGGTGGACCCACTTTCAGCACCACGCAGGAGTTTCTTAGTTCTGGGGTTGGATGGGCTTTTGGGTGGCTAGGGACGAAGTCTGGTTTTGAGATGCTTGACCCATGTGCTATGAGTAGATTCAGGTCTTACAGGAACTTTAGACTTGCTGAGGCACATCTCCTGTATATATATATATATGTCTATGTGCATGTATACGTACATGTTAGATGTGTCTTATGTAGTATGGAGTGTTATTGCTAAAACTAACAAATAGATATTATTACATTGTTATTTTTGGTTTCTTAAGTTCCAATGTATTTAAATATCACGTTTTTTTTTGGAACAATCTCAAATATATATATATATTCTTTTGTTGATATCTGGATTTGCATTATTCTGATTATTTATTACGATTTTATTGCTGTGATATTATTGAGATACCAGTAGTACCCGCACGAGGCGGGGCGGAAGTTGCCTTAGGGTTAGAATATATACAAGACATCTTCCATCTATAGAACTTGCTGGCGCCGTGCGCCAGCCAGGCCCGCGCGTGCATGCTTGCTTTGTGCCACAGTGATGCACTGTTCCAAAGGTCGCACTTGAAGCTCCACACTTCACACTGCACTCTTCACACTTCGGACTTACACCTCACACTCCGCACTTCATCTCATCTTATCTCATCTGAGCTCTTCTCACCTCACCTCAGCTCTTCTCTCCTCGTTTCTTATCTCTTCTCATTTGTCATCGAAGTTCTTCTCAACTATTTTCATATCATCAGAGCCCTGCTCAACCTTTCTCATCTCACCGAAGCTCTTCTCAACTCATCTCCGCTCTCCTGCACGTCAGAAAGCTCTTACTGTCAGAGAGGTCTCTTGCACAGAAAAACCGTTGCGCGCAGAAAGCTTTTTGCAAAGAGAAGCTTTTGCACACAGAAGCTTGAGACACAGATGCACTTACACAGAAAAGCCTCTACAAACAGTGAAGCTTTTACACACAGGAAGCTTTTGCTCAGAGAAGCTTTTATAGACGGATGCGTTTACACACAGGAAGCTTTTACTCAGAGAAGCTTTTAGAGACGGAAGTTTTTACACAGTGAAGCTTTTACACAAAACCTTTTACGTACTAGTTTGCGGAAAACATTTCCCAGTACTACTTTGTACTACAAAGCTTGCACAAAGCACTTCCCAGTATTACTTTACAAAGAACTCCCCTGTACGACTTCGTACTACAAAGCTCGCACAAAGTACTTACCAGTACTTCTTTGTACCACAGAGCATGCACAAAGCACTTCCCAGTACTACTTCGCACTACAGAGCTTGCACAAAGAACTCCCTAGTACAACTTCGTACTTCAAAGCTTGCACAAAGTACGTCCCAGTACTACTTTGTACCACAAAGCATGCACAAAGTACGTCCCATTCCTACTTCGTATTACAAAGCTTGCACAAAGGACTTCCCAGTACAACTTTGTACCACAAAGCTTGCACAATGTACTTCCCAGTACTACTTTGTACTACAAAGCTTGCACAAAGTACGTCCCATTCCTACTTTGTACTACAAAGCTTGCACAAAGGACTTCCCAGTACAACTTTGTACTACAAAGCTTGCACAAAGTACTTCCCAGTACTACTTTGTACTACAAAGCTTGGACAAAGAACTTCCCAGCACTACTGTACTACAAAGCTTGCACAAAGTACTTCCCAGCACTACTGTACTACAAAGCTTGCAAAAAGTACTTCCCAGTACTACGTTGTACTACCAAGCTTGCGCAAAGTGCGTCCCAGTACTATTTTTTACTACAAAGCTTGCACAAAGTACGTCACAGTACCAACACAATGGAACTACGCGCAACGGCACCAGAAATTGCAGCTCCAAAACCGGATTTCGAAGCGCTTTTTACAAGGAATTTTTCAGGGCAAATCACAAGCGCCAAAATTGTGAGAATCTGCTAACGAAGCACTATTGCAACCTTGATGCGGCCACGCCACTAGTACTTGCAATGCCCAGCTGCAAAAGACAATAGCAGTATTACGCAAATAGCCGCAGCAGCGAGGAACCTTGATGCAGCCACTACAAGGCGTTTTGCAGCACCACGTCCACATTCATGCAGCCACTACCATAAGATTTGCAACCGCACGTTGCAGAACACCCTGGAGGAACCAATCACACGTCAACACGAAGGGCCCGTACCCGCCGCCCACACAAGCTGCCCTTCATCGCCGCAGCCACTTTACCCGAAAAAAAATGCGATGTTTCGTGCTCCGGCTTCCTCCCCAACACCAGTCCCATGCAACATTCATGCAGCCATTGCAATGCATTTTGCAGCACCACGTGCACATTCATGCGGCGATTACAATGCGATTTGCAACCGTTCATAATTGGCTCTATCCACTTTACAAGGAAAAACGCAATGTTTCGCGCTCAGCGTTTCCCTCAGTCACCACCACCCCCCAGTCACCACTTCTTTCAGCCACCACTTGCCTTAGTCACCACTTCCCTCCCTTAGTCACGACCTCTCTAAGTTATCACTTCCCTTTGTCACCACTTCCCTTAGTCACCATTTCTCTTAGTCACCATTTCTCTATGTCACCACGTCCCTCAGTCACCACTTCCCTAAGTCATCCCTAAGTCACTAATTACTTCCCTTAGTCACCACTTCGCTAAGCCACCACTTCTCTTAGTCACCACTTCTCTAAGTCACCACTTCTCTATAGGTCACCACTTCCCGAAGTTACCACTTCCCAGAGTCACCACTTCCCTAAGTCGCCACTTCCCTTAGCCACCATTTCCCCAAGTCACCACTTCCCTTAGTCACAGCTTCTCTTAGTCACCACTTCCCCAAGTGGCCACTTTCCTCAGTCACCACTTCCCTTAGTCACGACCTCTCTAAGTTATCACTTCCCTTTGTCGCCACTTCCCTTAGTCACCATTTCTCTTAGTCACCATCTCTCTATGTCACCACGTCCCTCAGTCACCACTTCCCTAAGTCATCCCTAAGTCACTAATTACTTCCCTTAGTCACCACTTC